>OX421977.1:18250399-18320399 GCA_949128135.1 Parasteatoda lunata
CAAATAAGAATTTTAATGAAAAACAATATTTTAATAACTCTGTAAAACTATTTTCAACAATAGAATACGTACACATTTCCAAGTTAATGAAGATTATCAAAGCTTTTGAAACGAAGAAAAATGTTATGGTTTCACATACAATAGAGTTTCTTTCACATTTCATATATAAAAAAGAACATTCAAAAATTAAAACGCACATTTTTACAATCAAAAGTATAAATTAATTTTCGGACATATAAACACAGAGAAGGTTGAAGGAAATACAGTAAGAGTAGACAAAGTAATTCACTTCAAATATCAAACAAACGAAACATTTTGTAGCAATATATCGAACAAAACGGCTTTGTTTTTCAAATATTCCACAAAAGAACACATGCATTTTAATTTTATATAAATAGAGTTAATCTAGTTAAAAGGATTGTGAGTTATCATGCAGAAACAAAATATTCTAGAAGTTTTTCTTTAAACATATATTTATGTTATTGGAATGTTTTGAAAGAATTATTCATCATTCTCTCCGAAAAAACGTATTTCAAAATAGAAACGTAAATAATTTAACCTTTGCCAGCCTGTTTGATAAGGAATAAAGAAATTGTTTAAGCAAAAATATGTTAAGTTAAATAAATATTAGAATCACAAAATTTCGGTAAAGTTTTGGCAAGTTATTTTTTAAATGTCTTTCTTTCTCTTTTTAAATTAGGTAGAAAATTTTTTTTGTATCTTTACCATTTCTACCACATATAACTTTTTCCGCTTTTAAAACAATATAATTAGAGAAACAATTTATTCACAAAACTAGCAATTTAAGTTGTCTCCAAAACTCGGAATATCCTGAAGCAAAAATAATAAAATACAATACATTTAATGGTTGTTAACTTAAAATAAGACATAAAAATTTTTAAAAATGTTTTAGGACAGATATGAGCAAGAAAAAGGTTTACAAAGTAATGAAGAATCCTAACTAAAAAATAATCCTTACAAAACAATCCAAAAATTTGTTGTTTCTATACAAATATAGTGTTTATTTGTCGGTGTGTATTTTCTTAAAAGAAATATTAGTATACTTTAAAAATTTATTTCTTGTAACCTAGACTAAATTTAAAATGCATAAGTTTTCATAACAAGCTTTGAAGTTATTATCTCCATTTAAGAATAGATATAAAAATTATAAATGTAACATTTCATTCATAATTTAGTCAAATGAGTCAAGAAAATAGTTATATTTAAAAAAAAAAATTGTTTGATTCACTAGTACATTTTTACACCATCATATGAAATGACATTAAAAGTAATAAATATTAGACAAGCAGTAAAGAAAATGGATTACTGTTCAACCACGTTTGTAAGTCCTGTAGATGACAGATGAGTTAGAAGTTATAGAAAGATTCAAATATATATGAAAGAGCTTATGGCTTTTTAATCTAAGCTGCTCTTTATTTTCTCCAGACAACCAAAAGAGTTGCTACAAAAAAGACTTAAATCAATCTTTAAACTTTTGCAGTTTTAAAATATAAATGCTTCGAAGGGATAAAAATCAATTCCTACAAAAAAATTAAAAGCAAGAGTTTTAACGTCGATGGGTAGTTTCGAGCATTAAAGAACATTAGAAGAAATAGTCTCGCGCTAATTTTGCAGAACACCTTTTACTTTAAAAATATATAAATGAGAAAAGATAATCTAGGAATTGGGAAATATCATCTTTTCTTTGAATTTTAAAAGGTACCTTAATTTAAAATGATACATCCGAAGTAGTATGATTGGGAAAAGATCTTAGTACAGCAGAGCCTGTCAAGTTTATAACCCTTGTAAGTTGACCACCTGTCTAAGTTGACCATTACTATTTATTTACATGAATAACATCATGTATGCATGTGTGTGGGTGTATATAAAGTTAAAAATATACAGAAAATAATGAAGAAAATCGAATAATCTTTATTATTTTCCACGTTTACTCTATTTTTGTAACTTAGTTTACGAGTTCTATATACTTGCAGCTTATGCGAAGTAAATATAACTTATTAATTTTATTCTTCTCTCTCTTTGTTCTTTTTCCTTCCTGTCTAATAAGTTGAATTTCTAAAAAATATATAGCAACGGGTTAACTTGCTCGAATTTCGAACTTGTGTGCAATAATTCATAGTTTACTGAGTGCATGAATAATACAAAAGCATAATTCTCGAAGCTGAACCGACATATATAATAGAACAAATCATCTCTGATAAATTTCAAATTTAATTAAAATTAGAATATTTTCCAAAGTACAAAAGATTTCATTGTTTTTGTTATTTATATCAACACTTATCATAACAGGTAATCAACATACAGAGGTAGTCAACATAGGTTATCAAATTACAGAGGTGGTCAACTTAGGTGATCATGATACAGAGCTAGATAGAGATAGTCAACATAGGTTATCAAGTTACGGAAGTGGTCAATTTAACAGGTTTCACTGTTAAGTTGACCACTAGTTAAAGTGTTTCCACTACATTTTTCACTTATAGCAAGATTTCTTAGATTTTCATTTGAAACTTCTTATATCATCTAACAAACTGTCAAGAGGAGAACTCACGAAAAATGTGAAATAACAGTTGTTTTGAAATACCATTTAGATTCTCTCATATTTGAAGGAATGAAAGTTTAAAAAAATGTTTTTAATAAACCCTGTATTTTTATTTTTTTCTCTCTCTCCTTACAAACCACTTACTGAAGTGTATAAGTACATATTCTATTTACATCATTAAAAAAGTGAGTTTTTAGAACACTGTGAAGTTAGTGTGCGCCTATTTTTATAACTAAATTTTTTTCTCATCTCTTTCCTAATAAAATTCTTTCATTTTTTTTTTTTACCTTCTTTCACTCATATTTTATAAATTTTTTAAAATTATATACATTCTAAATATTTTCCGCAGAAACATTGCGAATAGATCCAGAAAGAAATTTTTTTTTTTAAAAATTTTGATTACATTGATGCTGTCCTTAATTTAGTAAAATAAAAGATTAAAGACTCTTGGCGTTAGAAAACTGAAGACTTATTTGTAGTTAATAAAATTCTTTCATTTTTTTAAAATTTTCTTTTTTTCATATTTTATCAATTTTTAAAAATTATATACATTCTAAATATTTTCAGCGAAAACATTGTGAATAGATCCAGAATGAAAAAAAAAAAAAAAAAAACTACAATTTTTAGTTTTGATTACACTGATGTTGTCCTTAATTTAGTAAAATAAAAGATTAAGGGCTCTTTTCATTTAAAAATTGAAGTCTTATATTTATTTCTTAAAATTTTTTAATTTATTTATTTAGTTATTTATTTTTAAAAATAAAAATATTTAGTTTTGATAGTGATATTGTTCTTTATTTAGTAAAATAAAAGAATAAGGGCTCTTGGCGCTTAAAAATCAAAGTCTTATTTGTAGCTATTAATTTTTATAAAAACTTTTTATAGATAGAAAAATGCATAATAAAGAGAGAGTCTTAAAGAGACTGAAATAAATGTTTACAGAAACTCAATGACAATTCATAATTTTCTACGTATTTTGATTCTAACAAATCTTTGAATAGCAGATTATGCTAATTTGAATGATTCAAATTGATTCTTCTCGAAATGTATTGTAGAAAATTACATCGAAATTAAAAAGCGAAGCAAAAAGAACATTCATTTTATAAAACAATACATAAATGCACGAAATAGCTGCTAATGAACAAAGTAAGAAGAAAAAAAAAAAAAAAAAAAAGAAAAAAAACTATGTATCGAATTAAAATAATCTAGAAATTTTTCATACTGCATTTAAAACAAAATAGGAATTATTTTTAACAGATTAATGATTTTTTGAATGTGTTTCAAACGTGTATATTTTGTAAGAAGCACTTTAGAAAGTTAATTTAAAAATCTTTCAGATTCACATTTAAAACTTGGGATATCAAAATTATTATGGGAATAACTTCATTATTTAAAAATAAATAAAGAGTAATTCAGATAAAAAAAATAAAACATTGAATTCAGTTTCTTTAACAATTTGTTTAATTAAATATATTTAAACAACTAGCATTTTGGTAGTTGGTTTGAAACTTCTACATTTAAACAATTAAAATTTACATTTGATTTCATTAATTAAATAGTATTAAAATAAATAATATTTCATTTTAAAGAATTGTAAGAAACAAGACTTCAGACCACTACAGTAGCAACAATTTTTCTCAGAAACAGCAATAATCACATCATCTCAGCAAAAAAATTATGCAATTATAGTTTCTACTGTAGTTTTGTAAACAATAATACAATCAGTGGAACATTCAATAATTTATATACAAATTAAAGCTCAAAAATAATATGATATTTAAGAAAACAATGAAAGATTACAATATGAAACAACAGAAATAATACACAACTATATCAAACTTTAAAAAAAAAAAAAAAAAAAAAAAAAAAAAAAAAAAAAAAAAACATATATATTTACATAAAATATAAATATTTGTGACAATATAATTTTCACATTAATATCAATAACTATAATTATAGGAACAATAACACTCTATGATCAACAGTTACAATAAAAACAAATTGTGATAAATAAAATATTTATATAAGTAAATGAATTATTTAAATGCAGGTAAAGTAAAATGGAAATATATTGTTTAGTTTTTTTTAAAAAGAGTTTCAGATAAATGTGGAATAAAGGAATATAAACAAAAAGAATTTTTTAAAAACTTTTTTTCTTTAGATATCGCACTTTTAGAATTTGCAATTTTATTTATAACATTAAGATGAAGTATCATAAAATGTTCATAAATATAAACTGCACTAGTTTAAATTATAAATCCGAAATATACAATTTTAAAAAAACTATTTAAAAATTATAACAAAAGATCGGATTTTTAATAGAAAAATGGATGCTACTATAAAAAAAAGATAGCTGCATTTTAGATGACACGTTGAGAGAAAATAAGTAAATTCCAATGATCAAAAACAGTTTCACAGTTTTTAAAAATTACCCAGTTGAAAGTGCAATCGTTGTATTATACTTTTAACTAGATAATTAGCAGTTTTAACTAGTTAAAATAAAACAATTAAAAATAATTTTAAATAATTAATTTTCAATAATTGATTAACTACATGAATAAATGTTCAAATTTAACTTTATTTGGATTACAATTTCAGCTCATTCTAATTTAAAGTATTAAGTATATTTATAATCGAGTTTTGTTGAGAAAAAAAAAATTACATGGTCTGAAACTTAAATATTAATGTAGGGCCGTTACTAGATTTAGGTTAACGTTATGCTTTAGTAAAACCACTATGTTTTCTTCAAAAAACTATATTAAAAACTTTAAATTATACTAAATTTTGACAAAATTATGTTCGTAATTAACTATGTTTATACTAAACCTATCATGTTTTCCAAATTAATATATTTACTTTAATATATAAAATCCAGTTCAGGCAGAAGATTAAAATATCAAATACGATAATTTCGACAGTATTATCGATAACGATAATTATCAGATACGATAACATCGTGAGTATCGATAAATTTCCTTCGGGCAATGGAAATATTTCACGATCTTTTTAAAGAGATCCGAATTAAAATATTGTTTCCTATTTCACAATTTAAAATTTCATACGAACAGATTATATTTTTTCAAGGCATGTTTTAATAATCAATATCCATGCAATTCTGTATAGCATTGATTACCAATTAATGGAAATTGTCTAATATACTTTAATGATTTGAGTAAGGAAATGTTTTATATAGATCCTCGTAAACCGTAACTTTGATAGGTTTGTTAAAGCTTTTTAGTGACAATAAAGTTCGATCAACTGAGATTTTGCTTTCTCGGGAATTCTTTTTTATACCTCAGAAGTTATATTATCCCTGTAAGTCGTAAAAACAAATACCAACAACTAATGTGGTGAAAATAATTGCTAAGGATGAAAATATAAAACTACCAGTCAAAATAATAATAAATGAAATATAAACATTAATTGTTACATCACTTATTATCAAAACACTGTGTAAATAATTAAAAACATTTATTGCTTTATCTACTTCTTGAAGGTTTTTATAATTATAATTGTATTAAATAACAAGTATAAAGTTCAAGACATCGAATATTAAGACAAAAACTATCTCTTCTTTTAAATACTTTTAAAAGCAATTATTTTTTATGAAAACAATTAAAAAAATTTAAAAGCGATTGAATCACTTAAATTCAGTTTAAAAAATAGAATTGTCTGATGGAATTTGGATTGAAATTAAGAATTTTATAATGGTTTAAATAACTCAACAATAAACTAAATCCGACACAATGGAAATTTTGTAAGCTATCTCTAAATCATTACAGGAACATCATTTCAAATGTAAATGGTTTTAGTTAATTACAAAATGGTAGAGAATTTAAAACTCAAAAGAGTGTTTTAAATCAGTTAAAATAATTTAGATTGACAAGTATTGAGTTAAATGAAATAAATAAAATAAAAAAGAATTTTCAAAAACCGAGTTCAAACATTTTGTGTAAATTTTAAAAGTAACTACATAAATTCGGATTTAATTTATCAGTTCGATATGCTTGTATTCAATGTTAATGACTTCTGGCAAAAATTCGTTGAAATGACGAGGTCGAGACACGAATCCTTTTGATGATCTATTAAATAATAATAGTTTTGAGTTTAGTATATGATTTTAAGAGTAATTACCGCAATCTTTGTTTTCAATTTTACTTCACAAATGTGAGCTGCAAGACAAGACCGGGTAAATGTGGCAACTTTTTCGTTCGATACACGTTTACAAACGCTGTATTTTACTGATAAATGAACCACTATACGAAAAAGCATGTGAGAAAAAAAAAATCATAACATGCCCCGCATTTAATAATGAATTTTTTAATTGAATATCGCTGTATTTCAATGAAAAATGAACAATACGAAAAAGCATGTGTGAAAAAAAAATCGAAACATGCCCTGCATTTAATTACCAATTTTTTAATTGACTATCTCTAATGGTTCAAAAGTTATACAAAAATTCGAAAGTCGCTGTATTTCATTGAAAAATGAACAATATGAAAGGCAATGAGTGAAAAAAAAAATGAAAACATGCCCAGCATTTAATATCCTATTTTTTAATTGAATGTCGCTAATGGTTCAAAAGTTATACAAAAATTCGAAAGTCGCTGTATTTCATTGAAAAATGAACAATACGAAAGCCAATGAGTGAAAAAAAAATCAAAACATGCCCAGCATTTAATATTCTACTTTTTAATTGAATGTCGCTAATGGTTCAAAAGTTATTAAAAATTCGAAAGTCGCTGTATTTCATTGAAAAATGAACAATACGAAAGGCAATGAGTGAAAAAAAAATCAAAACATGCCCTGCATTTAATATCCTATTTTTTTTATTTGAATGTCGCTAATGGTTCAAAAGTTATTAAAAATTCGAAAGTCGCTGTATTTCATTGAAAAATGAACAATACGAAAGGCAATGAGTGAAAAAAAAAATCAAAACATGCTCTGCATTTAATATCCTATTTTTTTATTTGAATGTCGCTAATGGTTCAAAAGTTATTACATTTCAAAAGTCGCTGTATTTCACTGAAAAATGAGCAACGTGAAAACGCATGCGTGAAGAAAATCAAAACATGCCTTGTATTTAATAGCCAATTTTTTAATTGAATGTCGCTAATGGTTCATAAGTTATTATAACTCGAAAGTTTTTTCTTTTGACTGTAGCTCTTTGGATCATTTTTAATAATCTCATTTATGTTAGTTTATAGAAAGTAAACTTTCTATAATAGTTTATAAAAAGTTTAAATATTTGTGACAAGACAAAGAGTTGAGTAAAAAAAATAACAAAATAAAATTTACCGACAATTAATATCGAATCTTTGAGATCATAGAATATAGATGCAATCTTTCAATTTATAAAGCAAACAACAGTTGCCTAAATCTTTTTCGTTTTTAAAAATGAACTTAAGTATTATAATAAGTTAGAAACCTTTAAAAAATGAGTTACTCTAAAGTCAATAAGTACGGCTTTTTCGAATTGAAAAAAGAAAAATAATTTAAATGCTATGGCCGTGCAGACTAGCACTCTGATGTTTAACCACAAATAAAAATTTCATAAAGTCTAAAGACTTCCTCGAAGAACCTTGATAATATACATAAATTCAGTTGACTCAGAGTAAGTAGGACTGATTTACCCAACTTCCTTAAATCAGAGTTATCAATGGCACTTGTAATCTTCACTCGTTAAGAATTAGCGCAAAAGCTGCTTCGCGACCGATTTCTCCCAGAAAAAAAAATTATCAGTACAGATCCAATCATTTTACTCACAATATTGGACGATTCATCGATTGGATTACCTCAAGCCACGAAGATCTCCAGACCTGAGATCATGAGCGAGATCTCGCTCTTTGTTGCTCTCATACTCTGGATGCATTGTGACGGTGGGACCGATTCGGCAACTTGACACAGTTGCCCAGGATCGGCATTTTTAAGTAGAAAGAATTTTAAATTTTTTTTAAAAATATCAGTTTGCGTGGCTCTTTACTAGCTACCAGCTATTTCCATCTTACGATACTTCTTCCTGAGGTTCGATACCGGATCCTTGAAGAGGACGGGATCCATTCTAGTGTTGGAACGGACCAAGGGCATGTAGCCGAAGATCTTTGAGAAGGCATTAATGCAAGTCTGTCTTTGGACGAAATGATCCGGGTCATTCCAGGGTGATGGATAACCGCGTCCACCGCCCGTTAACATGGTCTCTTTATATTGTTTTCGCTGTGTCACTTTGATCGGTGGCAACCGCGTCACGTGACTGACTAGGAAGTTGAGCAAGATGTCTTCGCAATTCTGTGACTGGTCGACGATCTTTTGAAGTAAATGGCTCAAGTAGTGGGTGTACAAGAAGTGATAGTACCTAAAAAAATGAAATATTACCCAATGAGTCTGTTGATAATATAACTTAATTCTTGATTTTAAAAAATAATGAAAACATATAGAACAAGACCTAGTTAAAAAGTTATTAGAAAATTAGTATCAATGCAAAAAAATTACAAAAGTAATACTTAAAATTAATATATTAATATATCACAAATAAAATAACTATTCCACAGTTATAATACACACGCATTAGGTTGAAGTCTGGAGAACTGACTGAAGTTACATATTTTACTTTCTGCTACTCCAGTAGCATGAGTAACTATGGATACCACGCTTTTGAATTTTATTGAATGAGAAAGCAACGAAAATATATTTAAACATTTTATAATAATTCTTTAAATCCAAAAAAAAAAAAAAAAAAATTTAAATTATTATTTTTCTTTTTAAATAATAAAAAGGTACACGGATTTTTTTCTTTCTAGAAGTTTAAAAGTGGCCACAGTAAACACCCCCCCCCCCTAAGCCTTAAAAAAAGGCGTGGTCTGTTAGACTCACCAAATTTATTGGTATTGGCCTAAACTCAAGAAGCGCAAGAGGTTGAAGATTCCTAAGAAAGGCAATTTTTTTTATTTTTGATCAGAAAATAAAAACATGGAAGTAGATTAAACTTCTTTTTTAAACAATTAAATAATTGCAAACATAAACAAATACAAGGACAAAAAATTATAATTGCTAATATCTTCTATTTATTTCATAAATAACAGTACTCCATTATTCAAATACTTACTATTCTCTTTACTAAGCTTCGGCAAATCACTTAAGCGAATTGGATTTTCCCCCCGCCTGTTAGATAAAACCTGATTTTTTTTTTTTTTTTTTTTTTCCCAACAGCCTATGTTCATTTTGATATAGAATCTGAATAAAAATAGCATAAAAGAGCATACCACGCAATATTAAGCTCTCAAAATGAAGATAGCTCCTATACCATACAAATTATGGATGTTATCTCTTTTGTTCCTATAGGGATTTTTCTTTCTTCATTTGGGGGAAATTTTTCTTTTATCAATGCAACGGAGCAATCTATTAATGGTTCGTCAATTTCTACAGACTGCTCTCATTTTTTCCTCCACTCATTAGCTAATTCGTTCTTTAATACAACTTTTGCCCTTTAACTATTTCATTATTGGTTTGCATGGTTTAAACTTCCATGGGTGAAAGGTCACGTCTCCTCATTATTCGAGTTAATATAACAAGGAAACCTAATAAATATGCGTAGGTGTCACCTTTTCCTGAAATTATGGGAGATGGGTTTCAGATTGAATGATTATCAATGTATTAAACAGGGGTGATTGTGAGCCCAACTCAAATATCCTCAAAATTTTTTGAGTAAAATCATTAATGACGCATTTCAAAAAAATGTATGTCTTTATAAATTTAAATCGTTGATATTTTCACAACATAAAATTCTAAATAAATTATATGCAACATAATTTAAATGAATAATTATGTATTATACGTTCACTTTTATCTCCAATCACATTTATTGTTCGACCAGAAAAAATATTGACAAATGAAAGAGATGTCAAATATAAATTCTAGTTCTAATATTTTTAAATAAAATATACAAGAATTTTTATACTAAATTGTGATAGATGATTTCTCGAAACTTCTGGACCTCGGATTTCTGGAAACTTCAGGATCGCGGTTAGCGAAAAATCCAGATTTTTTTTCTTTTCCGGAGCACAATCATCTCTGATTATATATTTGTAAGCAATAGGTTAGCTAGAAATGACCTAACTTTTTTAGAAGATAGCAATAATGAAATTTTTAAATTGCGGACGAGTAAATCGAAACTCGTTAAAAACGACCTTTTTCTTAAAAGCTTTTGCTTTGTTTAGAAATTATTTTCAAACTTATTTTTCCTCACTATTTTTATATAACCTTGTGTCGAAACGTTGACTTGAATCTCTTTATAACTCTATAATCATTTGTGCTAGGGTCATGAAATTTGGACATCGACTACACGGAACAATTTAGATCCTAAAAAAGCGTTTAAATTTTGAATTAGACGGTTCAGACGAGTTGTTAGAAAAATGAATTTCTCGTATTCGTTTAGCATAAGCCCTTGTTATTATTTAAACTGTTGATAATATCTGTTAAGTTTATTGCACCTTCTTTAATCTCGCTATTTATAAAAAAAACCTAAGGAGGATGTCGCAGTTTTCCATTGTTGTCCGTTAATTTTTATTGGCCGTAAAATCACGTGGCACGACCCAGTTTTTCCTCATTCATTTCCATATTGTTTCGGTTGACATCAGCATAAAATTAATAAAAGTCATAAAGGTATTGTTTTTCAATAAATATTTCTGTATCCCTAATTTAAAGTTATTTTCATGTACTACTATTATTGCCCTTTTAATTCAAGAGTTTAAAACTAAGAGAATTCTTTTATTATTATTAATATAAAGAAATTCTGCGCTACATTTTAAGATAAAGTTATTTAGACAGTTAGTCTAATCTTATTAACCGTTTTACAATTATTACTTTTGAGCAAATAACATTAATATATTGTTAAAATGATCTGTTAAATGATTTAGAACTTAACGATCAGCTTCATGCACTATGAGATGCAAGCAAAAATAGTATTTAAACATATCCGCAGTTGGTAAGCGAAAATATTAAATTACGGTTGTTAACTCAAATTTGTATGACCAATATAATATTATAATAATATAAATGTTATTTTAAATAGTGATTACTTAGGAAAATTACTTCTGTTCACCTATAAATCCAAACATTATTAATAATAATAGACAATATTTACGTAGGAAGTGGAGGTACAAGCGTAAGCAAACAGAATTCTTTTTAGTACATATATGTCAAGTGAATAATTTTAATTTCAGTAGAAAAATTGTTTTCTGCCAAGAAACAATAATTATTGCATCGGGGTTGGTGAGCGGCAGCGAACAGGGGGGTTTAACCCCCACGTCTTTAAATATTTTTTATAAGCTTAATGATCAACTTGGATAACATTAGTAATATTAAGAAAAAAATCCACCTTTTTTAAGGCTTAATGAATTCCAAGTCAAAAAAGTAAAAAAATAAAATATTGCCAGTAACGTATAACAATCGAGTTAATACAGTTTTTAGGTAATTTTCCAGGTATGTTCATTTTAAGTAAAGTTCATCTTAAAATTTGTTGCACGGCTTTCTTATAATTTTTTTAAAAGAAATTGAACGACATTAACATCAAATAAATCTCCGAATTTTCTTCTGCTTTCTTTAAAAGTTTTATAGGAACGTCTTGCAACATTTTTAAGATAAACTTTATATAAATGAATTTAATACAAGGAAAATTAATTCATTATCAACTCTATTCTTATAAGTTGCATGCAATATACAGGGTGTCCCAAAACGACCGCATAAATTCTGCACAGCTAGATTCCTCGTTGGGAGTACATAAAAACTGCCCAAACAAGCGTTCCTGTACGATCCATAGTTTACGAGAAAAATATGAAAAACAAAGTATGACGTCACTGCAGGTGCAAGAAAAAACACTTTATTGAAAATATCAACAGCAGTATGTATGCACAATCTAGAACAGATGTTCAAAGTGTCCGCCGCGCATGTCGAGGCAGGCTTGAGCACGCCGAGGAATGGCTGCCATCACACGTTGCAGCACCGCGGTTTCCACCGAAGCACAAGCCGCATGCAGACGAGCAACTAAGTCCATTGGTGTTGTCACTACGTCTCGATACACCAGTTCCTTGAGATGATACCATAAAAAAATCCAACGGTGTAAGATCTGGCGAACGTGGCGGTCACAAAACCGGACCCCCACGTCCGATCCAGTGACCGGGGTATTCCATATCCAGCCAACCACGTACAGGAGCACAGAAATGAGCCCCATCACGCTGGAACCAAAGTCCTTGTATTGCCGCTAATGGTATGTCATCAAGGAACTCATTGAGAAACACCAAGTACGACTGTCCCGAGAGCCGTTCAGGCAACAGATATGGTCCAAGCAAGCGACCCCCGAGTATATGTTAAGAGACCAACGTTCCCGATGATCTGCGGCCGGATTGCATGCGGATTGAATAGGGACCACGTATGGCTGTTGTGATGGTTGAATACCCCATCACGAATGAAACATGATTCATCAGTCCACAGGATATGTGTAATGAAACCATTATCTGTGTTCTGTTGCTGCAACAGCCATTCACAGAAAGCCACACGTTTCTGAAAGTCATCTGGTTTCAGACCTTGCACGGTTGTGTACCGAAATGGTTGTAGTCTCTCAGACACACAGTAAAAGCCTGTGCCACAGTACTTTTACTCGAAGTCATCTCACGAGCTGTGCTTACCTCGGGCGTCTCTTCTACCCGCTGCAGTATTGCATCTGCCTGTGCAAACGTCAGGCCGCTCGGCGGTCTTCCGGTATCGTGAAGATTGGCTGTTTTGCAAGACGCTTCCCATATTTCGGTGCCTGCCGTCCAGCCTACGGATGAGGTTGACATCGGGACGGATATCGAATGCATACTCCCTAGCAGTTCGTAAGGCATTTCCATTACATCGGCCGTACATCAAGTACATGTCGCAGTAGTCACGAACGGAATACATGGCCACCATACGAAGACTACCGGTAGCTGCAAGATGCAGCCTTTTAAATAACAATTCAACGGCGGCTTAACGTTATTCCATGGCCCGCGCGCATGCATGACGCGATATGCGCAGCGAACGTTTTAAACATTATCGTCTGGAAAGATATGCAAATACAGTTGTTGATATGTCCAATAAAGTTTTTTTTTTTCCTTGCACCGGCAGTGACGTCATACTTTGTTTTTCGTATTTTTCTCGTAAACTATGGATCGTACAGGAACGCTTCTTTTGGCAGTTTTTATGTACTCCCAACGAGGAATCTAGCTGTGCAGAGTTTATGCGGTCGTTTTGGGACACCCTGTATTTTCCTAAGTTTCCTTGCAGACCTATAGAAAAGTTGTTTTAATTTTTTAAAATTATTTTATTTAAATTTTTCTCGTTCTAGAGCTCGTAAACAATGAACTTAGGGAATAAAAATGGAATATTTAAATAGTTTATAGCTAATTTCGTTATGCTCTTGGAATAGTCGAACAAAATTACATTTTTTAAATATTAATTTGTAAAATTAAACATAAAAGCATGATTTCTCAATCATTAGTCTGTTTTCTCAATCAGTAGTCTAGGTACACCTGTTGAAAACATCTATAAAAAAATTTCGAGCAATTGGAAAAAAAAAAGATTTTAAAGTACTACATTTAAAAATGAAGAAAATAACGAGAAAACAAGATTTGAGATAAAAGGCTAAATAGTCTATAACAATAACAATAGTCTAGTAGTTAAGTATATTAGTCCGATGGTAAATAACTTCTTTTTTTTATATTATTATAATTGTTACACAAATTGAAATAGAAAAGAAATGAAATAGTTTCGGAGATATAAAGGAAAGCTTTTTTTTAATGTAAAAATCAGAAGATAGATAATTTAGCCATAGTAGGCGAGGAAAAAAAAAAGGTACAAGAGAAGTATAAACATTTCAAATAAAGTATTCGGTGATATATCACCGAATATAGTAAATTTGTCATGCGATAGTCAATGACTATAGTCAATTCGTGTCATGCGATATACCGTTCTTAGATCGATTCCTGCTATCACAGTGTAAGGAATTACGAAGCATTTTCCTAAAGCTAAAGTGAAAAAGATAGACCCTTTTTGAAGTGTAATCTTCGTAACCACCAGCAAGCAAATCTGGTGTCTGGAGGAATTCTCGTGATGGTTCGACAGTAACAAATTTTTTTGTTACTTTTCTGTTTTTTTTTATTTATTTTTTTGGTAAATTTTTTATGTAATGTCTCGAATAATTATGACCAGTTTCAGATTAATATTAGAACAGTCAGGATACCTGTGGTAGAAGGCAGCTCCAGTCAATACAATGGAATAATCATTGGTCCACTTGGAAGTATAGCCCCAACAGCCCCTCCCATCATCCCAGAAGTGGGACCTTGCGGGATATCCCACAATTCTTTCCGGGAATGACTGCCACACTCGAAAAGCAAAGTCCAACTATAAGAGAGGAACAACAAGAAATTCAATGACGTGATTAACTAAGATGAAAAGTAAAAGACTTAATGTATGTACTTTATTACCTCTTCAGTGGTGAGAAGGACATCTTCGTCCAAACTTAGAACGGCGTCGGTTTGGATCAAAGGGTGAGGAAAGAATCTGGAACTGATTGTCTGCAAATATACAAAAAGTACAAAATGAAAAATATTATTATTTTTTTTATTTTTTAAAAAAGTAAATTTTTGAAAGAAAATTAGTAGTTATGCGGGATTGAAACGGGTTGAGTGACGTTGAAAATCCTGACCATATCTTATAGATACCAAGCAATATTTCATTAAAAAGCTTTGATTCTTTTATTTCCAAATACTAGATTATGTGAGAAAAAATAATTGAATAAGGATAGCAACATGGTAGTTTCACTAAAATGTGACAAATAATTGTAATAGATGTTAGAATTATTTAAATCGAATCTTAATATCTGATAATTGTTACTGACAATTCTAAGACTGGTTTGTTTTCCAGGTATGATATTGTAATTTTCCAGGTTTCTGGAAAAAAAAAAAAAAAAAAAAAAAAAATTCCTGACTATTCCCTGCTTGTTAGGGTCAAAATAAAATTCCCTGTCCATTCCCTGCTTTTTAGAGTCAAAATAATATTCCCTGACTAATCCCTGCTTTTTAAGGTCAAAATAAAATTCCCTGCCTTTTAGAGTCAAAATAAAATTCCCTGCTTTATAGATTCAATATAAAATTCCCTGTCTATTTCCTGCTTTTTAGAGTCAAAATAAAATTCCCTGTCTATTCCCTGTTTTTAAGGGTCAAAATAAAATTCCCTGACTATTCCCTGCTTTTAAGGGTCAAAATAAAATTCCTTGCTTTTTAGAGTCAAAATAAAATTCCATGTCTATTCCCTGCTTTTTAGAGTCAAAATAAAATTCCCTGTCTATTCCCTGTTTTTAAGGGACAAAATAAAATTCCCTGACTATTCCCTGCTTTTAAGGGTCAAATTAAATTCCTTGCTTTTTAGAGTCAAAATAAAATTCCCTGAGAATTCCAGGTTTTCCCTGTTCTTCCTTAACCATGGATCCCTGTTCATTTAAGAAATAATATTTCCAAATATGTAAAATCATTATTTAATTATGCATTTTACATGATATATAAAAAATTTAATGATATATGAAAAATTTATTTGAATAAAAAAGTAAAAGTTTTTTTAGTTCTTTAGCAACAAATAAAATTACAAAAAAAAAAAAAATATTTAAAAATAATTTTGTTTAGTAGCAAACAAATTCGCTCAATTATAGTAATGTAAAAGAATTGCGTGGAGTAATAGTTTAAAAACAATTAATGCTTTATAATAGTTTAAATATGTTACGAAAATGAATGTTAAAAATTGTTACATAACATATATACGATGTAACAATTTAATCATAACTATACAAACAAAGGAGAAATTTTTAATTTAGTACTAATCTTTTAAGACTATTTAGAATTAAAAATAACAAAGACTTTCAAATTCACATAAATATAATACCAACTAATTAAATTTGTGCAAGTTTGATGAGTTATGCAAATCTATAGCAATTACTCAGTAAGAATAATACAACAACATCACGAAACAATTTCTAAAACTAAACTGCTTATTATTCTTCTGCGCAGGATTTGCAGATTTAAAATATTAATCCGTCTTATACTTCACACCCACGCCAATTCAAACAGAAATACATTTCCGAACTAATAATTCCCTCGAAATTCAAACCTACGCATTGTTGCTGAACAAAGAGATACGAGAAAAATATTTTTAGTTCGCCTACGCGTTTTTAAACAAATCCAAGAAACAGACACAATCAGAAAGAAAATATCAATTTAAAGCTCTCTCAAAATTGAAGAAAAAACAATCATACTTTAAGCATTTTCTTTAATCGCCAAATAACGAAAAAAGAAACGAAATTTTTTTTTTAACTCCCAGCCAATATTTACTTCATTTTCATATCGTTCTAAATGACAACGTCAAAAGAAAATTAACCCAATGAAAGAAAAAAAAAAAGGCAATATATTTTAAAGAAAACCGTCATTATTTTTTTCCTATCTCGGTGTTTTTTGGCGACTGATTACAGAGTGTGGGGAATGGATATTTGAAGGGACGGAATATTACGCCAAGATAGAAAAGATAAAAATATATTATTTACGTGTAAGGGATTGTTGAAGGTGAAAAAGAAAAATGGAGGAGAAACGTTCTTTAAAGTATAAAGAAATATTCTAAAATGTCTTTAAAGTAAACAAAGCTCCTTTCTAAGGAAGGATAAGAGGTTTTAGAAAAAAATAAACAAAAGAAAAATTTGTTAGAAATTAATATTAACAACTTTTTAGAAATAAAGAAATCTTTTGGACAGACCTAATTTGCAAAAGTTAATTATTAAAATCTGCGAAACGTTTTTTTACACGTAAAATTAGGAAAAGTATTTTAGAAAGGAGTATTTGTAAACCACTATACATTTATACAAATAACTCAAAACTCAATTACATTTCATAATAGGAGGTAAAATTGTTACTGCCTTCCTTAATTTGTTATTATCTCAAAAGGAATAATTAAGTCAGAAAAAGCGTTTTTGTTTGTTTATTTAATTCAACAGGTTTCCACTGAGTTATAGAAATGAAATTCTCCGTTTTTTTCCAGGAAAGTTTAAATAAAATTAAAGATTACACATGGTTCCCACTCAATTTCAGAAAAAAAATTCCCTGACTTTTCCAGGTAAATTTCAATGAAAATCCTTATCATATTTTATCTATACTACGAAATTTTTCATCAGAAAATTTGGATTCTTTCATTTGTTAAGCCAAGAATAAGATTTTTTGTGTAAAATAAATATCATTATATAAAGAAGGAAGCATTTTAGTATGTCTAAAATGTAAAATTTTTACAATAAATAATTGTAATAGATGTTAGATTTATTTAACTCGAACCTCAATAACTGAGTATTGTAAAAATTATCAGTAATTTTTAGACAGGTTTTTTCCAGGAATAATGAAGGAATTTTCCAGGTTTTTGTAAGAAAATTGCAACTTTCCCTGACTATTCCCTGATTTTTGGAGTTGAAATAAAATTCCCTGACAATTTCAGGTTTTCCCTGTTCTCCCTGACCCGTGGGAACCCTGTAATAATACATTATTGCTATTTACAGCAAAGCATCACCGGAAACATATTTTTAATATTTGGAAAGTAATTAAACTCAATTTTAATAGAACGTTAGTCAAATAATACATTTTGCAAAAAATAAAATTTTAATAGGTGATGGTTTAGCGTGTTTATTTTAGAACAGTGATCCCCAATTTTTTCGGATATGTAACCCAAAACAACTTATCTTTTGGCGGAATTCCAAGACTTTATAAATAAATGAAAATATTTAATGATTAAAATATTATATTTTATTTTGAAAAGAGCGACGGCACATCGGTACGAATTCCGCATCTGGCTCGCACCAACCATAGTGCTGACGTAAAATATCCTCAATGGTCGACGCATCATGAACTAGAGTCCCTGGTAAAACCCCCTTGTTGAGAGGTCGCTGTGAGCGCAACAACGAGTAGAACACGGATCAGTCCCCTTGTCGTCCGTGGAAAGTTTAATAACCGTGGAAAGTTTTCGTGGTTGTCCTCTCCATGCGACGCAAATGCGGGTTAGTTGCTGCAAAAAAAAAAAAAAAAAAATTCTTCCGCGATGAGAAATCTCTTCCAATACTTGATTTAGGAGTGCCCTTGTCATCTAGATTGGGCTCAAAATTACAAGACAGTTGAATATGGATTGACGTAAGCTTAAACCGGCTGTTCAATGACGGTTATAAAAAATAATAAAATAATGAATGAAAGAATATTTTTCACAGCATCTACAATACTATTATGTCAGACAGGGGAATAAGTTGCAGGTCTGATGGAGTGGCATGAAGTCTTCTAATTTGATTTTAATGTGTGTATAAACTGAATATACGTGAGCTAAAACTTGGTTTTCATCGAAATTAAGACAAGAAAAAAAAAGGACTGAAATAAACGTTGAAAATGGTTATGAGAGAGATAGAGATAGATAGAGAGAGAGAGAGAGAGATAGATAGATAGAGAGAGATAGATAGAGAGAGAGAGAGAGAGATAGATAGAGAGATAGAGAGAGAGAGGAGATATTTCTTCATGGTTGAATTTAATTATTTTTATTCTATTCAAACTAACTAATGAAATTTTTCATAAATGTGTCCATTTCATTATTTATTCAATATATTTTTTATTAGATTTTTTTTTATTTTTGCTTTTTTTTTCTTCACAAGCATATTAATTAAATAATGTCATAAAAATAACTAAAATATTAAAGAAATAATGGTTAATTAACCATATATTAACTTAATTACAGGCCTCTAAAATCGTATCTGGAAAAAGAAGTCCTAGCTCTCAGAACTCTTCCACGAAATCATAGGGTTCCACGGAACACCATTTGAGAACCCTTGCTTTCAAATACACAAGATATAAAATTATATATCTAAGCGACATTTGCACAAAAACCGGAAAAAAAGTAATCGTATCTGGTAAAATAAGTCCTAGCTTTCAGAACCCTTCCACGAAACCATAGGGTTCCACGGAACACCATTTGGGTGCCCTTGCCTTAAATTCACAAGAAATAAAATTATATAGCTAATCGACAGTTGCACAAAAACTGGAAAAAATGTAAGAAAACAATATAACATATAACTGAATTTCAAAATTACAAGTCAATAAATATAATTAGATTTCATTTAAAAACAAACCAACATTTAATTTAGTTTTTTTTTTTTTTTTTTTAAAAAGAAACTAATAAAACCTTGAAGATGAACGTTGTTTTTAGCAACAATTGCTCAGCTTTGAGAATTTTCACTAAATTGCAGGATCTCCAGATCAAGGTAGCCTTCTCTGTTTCTAAGCAAGCAATCGCCTGAAAATTTAATATCACGAATCGGAAGCAGCAGAGAGAGGATATTCCACAGAATTCGATCGGATTTATCGAAGCAAGAATCGTCTTCTGCGGCGAAACTCAATTACGCGAGTACTTTCCATCGCTTGGTCCACTTCGGATAGCCAATGGCAGTAACGGTCAGCTAATGGGCTTTGGACAACACAGAGTGGCCATTAAGGCTTATACATCCAGAGGCGGGAATAGCTAAACAAGTTGATTTCGGATTCTGATACGGAACCGTATCAGAACAATCGAAGAGTCGATGGCTCATGCAACGAAATGGATATTCTCCTGAGAGGTGCAATTTCGAACTACATTTTTTTATTTTTTATTCCTTCTTCTCAAATATGTTATAAATCAATAGAAAGTACCCGGATATAAATCATCTTTTTTAGATTTATGCTGGAGACGTGATAAATTGAATAAAGAACTGGGTAAAAAGTAGTTCGGTAATAATAACAGCAAGAATAAAATTAAAGAGTACAGTGCGAAAAAAAAAAAAAAACCCGATTAACCTAGATAACTTTAAATCCAATGATCGGATAAACACGTTTTTAAAGAAGTTTGAAAATTCGATTTCTTAGAATCTGTTTGACCGATTTTACTCAAATTTTTAGTTTGCCATGCAAAATTATAGTCTTAAAAATGATGTAAAAAAAATTATACCTTACAATTCAAAATTTATTTCAACTATTAATAGATAGACCAAATTTTGGACCGCTCTCTTGGCCAAACTATTGGGACCATATTCCCCCCGATGGCAGCTTACCCCAAAATATTTCGGAGGTCAGAAATTCAAATCCGTCGAAAAAATGCACGTTCATTCAGATAAAGTACGTTTGTGACTCAAAATATCTTCTGCACTAATAAATTAGCATATTTGAAGTCACCCTCTGGAACCATTAAGATGGATTCCTAGAACGTGAAGATCCGATCATTAAATCAAAAGTTATTCCGAGCGTTTTTTTTAATTTTCATAAATTTTTTGCACTGTACATTTTAATCTTAATTTTGACAGTATAATAGTAGGGGTTCCCAAAAGGTATTTCGAAAGATTTTATATCACACTACAACTGTACTGAAAATAATGGAAAACCCTTAAAAAAAATTTGTAAGTGAAGGATATCAATTTAAAATCTAGAACATACAAAATTTCCAAGTGCTATCTTAAAATACATATAGCCTTCAGTTCTTGAACTAAGACACCATAATAGCAAAGAGATCAACATTGCACAAGGACTGTCATTACTATTTAGATAAGTTGGTTTTAGAAATGAGTTTAAGCTTATTTTTAGAGGTTCGAACCTGAGATTACATATATAGATTAAGTCTGAAATTCACGAAAATGTAATATATGATATTTGAGATAACATTGATAACATTATCAATGTAATCTCAAATATAATGTCTCATATTTCAGATTAAGTCTGATATCATATCTAAAATTATCTCTAAATATATTAGATTAAGTTTGAAATTCACGAAAATATAGGATATAATATTGATGTTTCGCCAATAAACTCAAATTTCTCTGCCTAGATAATAATTATTGTAATGAAGGAATGAGTTTAAATTTTTTAATGAGCACATATATAGCTATGTAGGGGTAATTTGATGTCACAAATGCTTTTCATTAAATAAATAAAAAAAGTAGGATAAAAATAATTCAAGGAAAATGTACAGGGGATTAAAGTTATAGTATAAATGTTAATAAAGTCAAGTTAATAAAGTCAAGTCTCCTATCAAGTTAATAAATTAAAAAAAAAAAAAAAAAATATGAATTTACTAACATCAGCTTTATCAAGTACAGGAAAAAGTCTTGCAAACTGTCCGACTGTATTTATATTAAAAGTCGCAATTTAAAGATTTAGTAATAATAACAATAAATAAATAAATAAAAATAAAATTATCTAACAGCAGCAGTCGCCATACCATAGCAGTGCATGCGCACTGTTTACTATTACTCTTGAACACAGTTGAAAAGTGTGATAACGTCCAAATATGTTGCGCACGCCATCGAACCCAAAACAACACACATTTTGCCAATGGGCAAAATGAATACTGTATCATTACAGTTGGTTATATTTTAAACTTCAAAGAGTTTTCGAAACGTCATTTGAAAATTAAATTAAATATCAAAGAAGAGATCTCACCTTATGTTGTGCCTGAATGACATTTATGGGTATTGGGGATGAAGGCCACTTCACAGAAGATGCTGGCACAGTCTCACTATTCCAGATGACAACAATCTGAAAAAGGAAATTAAATCACTTTTGTAGTTACTACTTAATTTATCCAAGAAAAAAGTTTTATTGAATACTTTTAAATTAAGTTTATTTTCATCTAGGAAATTTACTGTCCGCTTGTCACGAGAACTCCTCAAGACACCACACTTGCCGTGCTGCCGTTTACTGTGGTTACAGCGACTGGCTCCCACAAATCGGGATATGGGATTTACAGTTTCGTATTAGTTTAAATAGTGAGAATATTATCCTTTCTTCATTTCTCGCATATCAGTAAAGATTTTATAAAAAGTTTAGATAGCAGCACACTGCTTCAGAATTTAAGAAGGGAGTTCTCGTGATTATAGAAGAGTAACTTGGAAAAACAAGAAACTCGAGTTATCATACTAGATTGATAATATAAATATCTATTCTTTGATCTGAATTTAGGTGAAAGAGATGTTTTAAACTAAAGTGGTAACCAAAACTATAAAATATCAAATTAATCTAACAATTTGCTGATGTTTAGGGAAAATTTTGTGAAATAAAATTTTTAGGGAAAAAATTTATCAAATTCCTCTTCTTTGCTAGACTACTGAAAAGGGTTAGATGAACTGTTTAATTTTTTCTACAGAATATTTTCTGCTAGGCTGTTACGTGAGGCAGTTTAAGGAGACGGATGGTACCATGTGGTTTTAATTTCTAGTAACAATAATATGGTTCTAAAGTTAAAAAAAAAAAAATCAAAGAATGATAGGAGCAAGAAAAAACAACAAGCAAACGAGCGAAAAAGAAATTCATCTATTAAGATAAGTTGAGGTTAAATAATAAGAGTTGTTAATTTATTTTTCGCCTTAATAAGGAAAAAAAGTAAAACTAATATTAATAGTATATTATTTTTACCGAAAATTAAAGAGATGAAATTATTTTGTGTATTAAGAATTATTTTGCGAGAAAAATTAAAAATCAAAATTTAGAAGAAAACAAATTCGGTCAGCCAGCATATTTTAAAACACAGAATCTTATATATTTTTTATTTATTGATATAATGCAACCTATAGAATAATGTCTTCGAAAAAAAAATTTTTTCTCCCTTAAATAAAACAATCTTTTATATCTAAAAATCTCCTTCCTCCACTAACTATTCAGAAAAGTTTCTTTAACCAATAGAAGACGAATAGCATTCTTCCACCGCCGGCGTTCGAGTAGCCGACTGGGGATAATAAATCAGTCATACTTCAGAGGATAAGAATAATGTTAGATACAACAGGCCGTCATCCTTCACACATCCCATAGAATGTCCCCACAATTAATCGAGAACAGTATAACAGAATTATTCACTTGGACAGACACAGACAAGAAAATATTCATCAAATAAAATACATAGATGAAAATACTCTTCTAGTTTAAACAAATTTCTTTATTAAATGCAGTAGGTTATGTTTTTTTTGTCTTGTTATTTTGATAGTAAAAAGGTTTTAAAATGGTTATTAATTTTCAATAATATCTTCAGCCTACCATTACATCGCCCAACCATGGCAAAGCGCCTAGCCCCATTTTTAAGGCTTTATCTTTTAACGACTGTTGTAGGAATGCCATGTAATTTTGACCCTGATCAGGAGACGAGGACAGAGCCTAAGCTGGTACCCCTTTTTCCTAACTTTCACACCACAACCAAAGATAGGACATTTAGCCTAAAAATATTTAACTTGCATCTTGCTGTTTGTATACGCCTGATGTTTTGTCGGCCATCGGGATCGAACTCACTACCATCAGCTCTGCAAACAGCGATGCCTTAATCCACCAAAGCACTAGCCTATGATGGGTGTTTTTTATAAACCGCCCTTAATCCTTTCCGGAACAGCGAATTTCGATTGAAAATTTCAATCAGATAGGACATCAGCAAGTACTATTTTAGAAACAGTGCATACCATGTGCAGAGACATACTTTAGCGTTTTGTTTAAAGAGTAGTGGTTGCCAAAGATTTAAAAATAATTAGTTTTACATTTCTAGTGGTTTGTAATATTTGTTGAATTAGTGTTGCCACACTTGCTACCATGGGTGAAAGCCCTTATATAGCAAGGCGGAAAAGAGAAAAAACTGGTACGTAAGACATTTCATTCCAGCATTTTTTTCGAAAAAAAATAAGATATCTGTAACTATCAAGATTTCTTTTAAAATTTTAGCATATATATAAAACTGCTACTTTTCGAAGATTAAGTAGATATGTTGAATAATTTAAAAAAAAAAGAATAAGTAAACTCCTCCCAAAAACTAGCTATAACTGAAAAGGTTTCACTACCAGCATTTCCTATTTTCCGTCTCGCTTTCACCCCTGCTTGCTACATCGCACTGGAAAGGGTTAAGAGTGTTTTTTTTCAGGCAAAGAAAACAAAAAAAAGGTAATGTTTAGGTGTCTTAAGTTCTATTTTTGTTAATATTTTTGAGCTCAGAGAATACACCATAGGAGTAACTTTTTGAACATTAGAAAATTATATCATATTTGCTTTTCAATTTTAAAAAGTTGAGCCATTTTCATTTCCGACATAAAGATAGGTAAAATCTGACCCAACAGCCATGAATTACAGTTACAACCTCACAACAGTTATAAAAATATCTATTATTCTTCGTAAAACGTTATTACATGTGACAACAGAGCCTTCGGAAAACAGCCTTACTACGCATTATTTAGAATCCTTGCTAAATATGAAATGAAAAAAATGTGCCGACTAGTAATAGCAATTTAATATTTTAGACAAAGAAAAACATTATCATAATACGTCGAATAATTATTGAGGAAAGCGAGAATAAAAACATGTTTGATTTCCGGAAGGAAGCAGAGAAGAGCTACAAGGTCATGAAAGAAACACCTTTACATGTCATAAGGAAATCAAACTGATTTTGATACTTTGAATTCCACCCACCTTACGTTCGTCTGATTTCGATACTGTTTTTCACCCCCCCCCCCCTGTATATTAATTTGTACACAAAACGTGAATTCTTACATTATTTAGTTCTAGAAAATGATAATAAAAGACTGTGGATATCAAACACACTGCATTTTTATTTAATGTTTTACTTCAAGTATAATGCACTCGAATTGTAGCTTCTTATTTTCCTCAACGAACATTCCTAATGTCTAACGTTTCAGTAGCTAAATTTTTTATTTTTTATTTTTAAAAAAAAAGAGGAGGAGTAGTATTTAAAAGAT
The DNA here is from genome assembly GCA_949128135.1 of Parasteatoda lunata. NCBI lineage: Eukaryota > Metazoa > Arthropoda > Arachnida > Araneae > Theridiidae > Parasteatoda > Parasteatoda lunata. The sequence continues at coordinate 18,275,779 of OX421977.1, forward strand.
TAGAATTCGGGATCGAACCTGATATTTGAACTGTCGAAAATCCTCCTACATCTAGATTGTTTTTACTATTGAGTTATTATAACCAAAGTTTCAAAGTTACTCTGTAAAGATCAATAATAAAGTGTCTGTTCCGGCAAAAAGAAGCAAATGAAATTTAGCATACATAGATGCCAATTTACAACGCTTTGGCGAGATTTTTCCACTTTGATTCTCAAATCAGTGAATCATACTCCGTTTTTGCGAATTCGTATGGCCCCGATAATGAAGCGTTGGACTTTTTAACTATTAAAATTTAGATCACAATAGCTTTTCAATTTGACAAAACTGATGCTTTTTTTCTTCATATTGACGTTATTCGCCATTTTCAAAATTTGCATAGCTGGCTAAAGATTGGTTTAACTTAACCTAACAGTTATGAATAACTATTATAAACAAAAAGCAGTTATGAAAACAGCAAATAAAGCATTATTACATGAGACTACTGCGCCTTCGAAAAACAGCCTTAATCAAAAGCCAAATATGCATTCCATATTAGTTAATGTTTCAACGCATTATTGAGAGTTCAAAGCATAACGTGGCGTGTTACATCTGCTTTCATATTTGGTTTTCTTTCTTCAGTATACCTTTCACTTCCCAGTGCTTTCAAATATTGAAACCTTTTTTACTATTTCTTTCTAATAAAGCACAAGATGATCTTACGACAGTCACTACTATCTTTGTCTTTTTCCATGGAAAGCGTCATCTATCGGTCGAAATGTGAACTATTTTTATTGCAAATTCTATTTTCCATGATTTATATTAGATATCCATTCCATCATCAACATTGTCCACAAAAACGGACCATGTTGATCTATACTGGATACTTCTAATCACAATCCCCCTGTATATTAATTTTTCAATATAAGAAGTTAAAAGTTTGATGCTGCAATCTTTTTAAAAATGACAAGCTACAGCAGTTTTCATAAATTATTACTTCCAAATAATTATACTGAGAGGGTGTGATGAAGAACATTATTACAAAAATTAATATGCAATCGCTCCTTTATTGAACAAAGTGGTAGCAGTCAGATCTTATTTTAATTAGTTAATATTTTGATACACTGCATACTTCGGAATCCAATTCATCATCGGTTCCACACTTCCATTAAGTAATTTCACCATACACATTTCAAACAAATTTAATGAAGTAAAATTTTGACTTAACACTTACTCTGGCAGCATTGGCGGATTTGGCGACAGTTTTGACAAGTCGAATAAGGGGTGATGAATGTGTTGAGGGCGTTGCCATGGATACATAGATGACGGCGGTAAATTTGGAATGAGGAGATGCACCTAGGTGATTCAGGTAAAAAGGAAAATCGCGCAACACATCAGAGAATTGTGGCAGTGTGGGAAGGGCTCCCGGATGGCTGTTCCAAACATAAGAACTCCGCTGAAGTGGAATTCGAACTCTTTCCCTGATTATCTGGAAGAAAGAAAGAACATACGTAAGCACTTGTGTCACAAAATGTCCGATAATTTAAATGACTATTCAAAAGACAATGACTTAATGGTATAAGACAATAGCATGAATGGACTTAATTTGCGGCATCATTGGTGACACATTGAAAATGAGTATGAAACATGAAGAATTGAGTAAGATTTGGAGCATAATATGGGTTTGGTCAGTACATTTCTTGAAATTCTCTATAGTCTGTACTTAAAAGTTCCATGTATAGGTTAAAAAAAAAAAGAAGGGTTCCACGGAACCGAACCGAGAGTTTATTTTCCAGTAATAATTTTTGACACTTATATATATACATATAGATCCAAACTTACATGTACATCCAAAGAATAATAAAATATTGATTACATTTTTCAGTTTTTTTATGAAATTAAGTAAATTTCAAATGATATAAGAAATAGCAAAAATAATAAACAAATTATGTAAAAGAATATGTAAATTAAAAAAAAACTGCATTATTTCCCCTCTTTCGACTCAAACTAAAATAACTAAATTCAATGATATAGGAATCTGCCTCTCAGCCCCCTAATTTAACCATTTTTAATTTTTATTCTGCTATGCAATTGAAAAACCAACGTAAGCGACAAAAAATGAAAATTGAGATTTTTATATATTTGGTATCTTTATATGGTAAGCAACACATTACAAAAATAGTTTTAAAAAATAAATTTTGCCGTATCAGTTTTTTTTGAAATTTTGTTTCAGCGTTCTAGAAAAAGAAGGAGAAAAGTTATCAAGCCACTTTTCTCGGAATCAATCATGAAGCACTTATCTTGTTTTTTGAATTGCACGGCAGTATAACTGTTTTTTTGTTTTTGTTTTTCTCCTCTCCTTTTCTTTCCGTTTTTACTTAAACGAAATCTGAAATTTCGCTTAGTTAATTCATTTCAAGCTTGTGCCTATATCATAAACAAACTCAGAACTAGACTAGAGGTATGTAAATTGTATGTATTAACGACAAACTAAAACCGAATGTTAATATGATTTGATTCCTAGCACTTTCGTTGAATTAAGGGATAATGTGTGAATGCTAATGAAATTTCGTTACACCTTGTTCTCAAACGTAATAAAGTTTACGATTTAATACTCAAATATCTTTATGATCAAAACATTCTGATCACATTGTTAACATTCGAAAACTTGTTAACACTCGTTCACCAATTGAAACTGTTCAGCGCCAAAACATTATGATAACGCTTTGATGCTAGAGATTGTCAATTTTTTTTTTACTAAAGGAAACATTTCAGGACCAAAACATTTTAATCACATATTTGTATACGAGAACACTTTTTCACTAATTGAAACTGTTTACGATCAAAACATACCGATCACATTTTAAAACCTACAAATATGAAACACTGATTTCACGCGAATTACAAAATACTCCGAAATTACGGCGACGCGTAAAAAAATAAGAATCTAGGCTGGCTTCCCAATTTATCAATTGAAAAAATTGTTCTCTTACGAAGTAGTTTTGATTTTTAAAATAAATTTACTTTAATATAATGAATATTTTAAAAGAAAACTCAATCGCATTCCATAATAGAAAAAAGTTTTAAAGATGAATATATTTAAAAATATCGATTCTCCAACACTAACATCAATTGAAAATTTCTTTCTTTCTTTACTTTTACTTCATGAAATAACTTTTCCGATCCAACTAGGCTACTTTAACGTTCGCAAAATTCAATAAGTAAACTGAGCAAATAACAGCGAGCCTGATTTGTAAAACAGTTTTTAACAACACATTCCTCAAAGGAATGGAATTCGAAAACTTTGGATGAAAGTCACAATTTCCACTTCAACTTTGAAAGAAAAATTAGCCAAAACTATAGTTCTTATTAGCAATTTTAAACAAATATTGAAAAGAAAACTTTTATGCATCAATTTACATATAAAACCAACGGGAAAAAAATTATAAAGATAGAAAAAATACATAAAAGGCAATTCAGAAATTTAAAAAAAAAAAAAAAAAAATCCTAAGATTTTAAAAACCTTTGAAATGCATATATAATTTCTCCTAACTTTTCTAAAACTCTTCAGATCGTAAAGAATGAATAGAGGAGGGGAGGGGGACACTAATAAACAAGATTTTCTTTCATTTTACAAAGAATTTAGCAGAAAAAATTTACAAAAAGTTAAAGCCGCTTTACAAATACTTCTACTTACACAAAAAATATTTTAAGAAATAGAATAATTAACTCAACAGTTTCTTACTTACAACAGTTATGCAATTGTTTGAGGAAATTCTTTTTGAGAATTATAGATGTACTGTAATTAAATAAACTAAGAGTGATATTAAAACCATAATGATAAATAAATAATCGCAAGAAATTAAAGCGGAAAGATACTACTTCGCAAAAAATTTAATTGTTCCTCACGACCTCTACATAGCGCACGGAAATTCATTTTACCTTGTCTTGCCCCCCTCGGCCACTATGGTATTTATTGTTTTGTTTATCCTCTTTTTCGTTGGCAACTTAAAGTTTTATATTTCAAATCCCTTTTGTTTTTTTCTCATTCCCGTCCGGCAAGTCTTAAAAATTAGAGTTTGTTTTTAAGCGCTTAAAACGTGTCGACTGTCAATTCTAATTTGTATATTTTTGAAGCGAATGTAGTTTTTAATCAAGTAAAACCATAATAGGTTAAAGTAGCAGCGGCAGAAGGAAAAAATTAACCATTAAAGAGTAATGCACATTTTTTAAAAATTAAATAGAAAAAATCTTTTTTCTTTATTAAATAAAAGCAACTTTGAAGATGTTTAAAGATGTTTCTGAGGTTTTGAGGTGCCAAGGCTGATTTATTTGAAGTTGTTTTCAAAAACAACCTTAAATGATCAACCTCTCAAGGTGTATGAAATAATTTTAGTCACAATTGAGGTTGTTGGAAATCTATTTTAGAGTAACCAGCTTAGAGAGGTTATTTTTGAGGTGCACAGGCTATTTTTTCTACACTTCAAGTATATTTGAGGTGTGGATAATTTTACCCAATCTGAACTAAAAGTATGGGTGAGTTATATATGAGTATGATTTTATGAGGTGTAAATGAAGTTGAAATTTAGGTTTATAAATAAGGTTATTTTTGCTGCATAACATAATCTCATTTTCTACCTCAGGTGTATTTTTTTTTTACATCTGTCAACCTCAAAACAACCTTGAAAACACCTTACTTTTAAGGGTTTGACCAGAAGGGAGGTTCGACCCACTTTATCATTTTCATGCAAACATTCTTTTTAGTTATTTAGAAACGGAGTGCAGCATGGTAGCAAGCAATTCGTTGTTTCTTTTTATCAGTTATTTAAAGTAATTTTTATCAAGAAAAATATTTTTCTTCTTCTCTTCTATATTAAATGTAATATGTAAAGGAAAAAGTCAAATTCTTTGCGTACTTAAATTAACATACTAAAAAGCTAGTATATCTATTGTTTGCGCTTACTTCGCTATTTAACATGTTTTTTTCTACAACGTTAAAAGAGGTGTTTCCCTCATCGTACTAAAATACAAGATACTCCTTTCTAACCTTTCAAAAAAAAAAAAAAAAAAAACGATATATATATATATATATAGATATATATATATAGATATATATATATAGTGATATATATATATATAGATATATATATATAGATATATATATATAGATATATATATAGATATAGATATATATATATAGATATAGATATATATATATAGATATATATATATAGATATATATGTAAGAAGTGAGATAACAGCCTCTGAGTTATCACGCCAGATGGCGCTTCCCTTAACAAAGTGTATTTGAACATTCTAGATGTAAATGAAGAGGAGTGAGTTGAAGTTGTTTCTCCGTGAAACTAATTGTTTGTCTTTAGGTAAAACTTGGAATCTTTGTGATTCAAACCTAAGTGGTTAGAGTCTACGTGACTCTTGTTAATGTTGAAGAATAAATATTATTGTTATTGTTATTAATCATAGTGATTGAATTAATATGGTAACCAACATCATCACATTATGGTGTAGTTTGAAGTAGCTCGGCATATATACCTGACATTTTGGTGTCAAAAGTGGTCCTTGAAATTGGATAACGGACAATTACGAACCTGTGAGTACTATGTTTTTTGACTATTATTCTGTGTGAATTATAAAGAAATATAAAACAATGAGCTTCTTGTCCAGATCTAGAAAGGAAGATCTGTTAAAACTAGCAGAAGAATTAGGGATTACACTTCCACCTAATCCTAAAATTATCAATATAACACAGCTAATTACTTCCGATACTAAATATGATGAAATATTTGCCAAAAATGTGTTAGAAAATATTGTTTCGGAACGCTTGGAAAAAGCGACTGCCGAAAAAGAAAAATTAGCACAGGAAATTGAGCTTGAAAAGCTTAAAGCGGAAAATTTAAATCGGCAAAACGGAACTCCGATTCCAGCAACAGAAACATTAAAAACAAGTGACTTGTATAAACTAATTAAAAGTTTTGATGCCAACGAAACCGATATCAGTACCTATTTACAGTTATTTGAGAGACAGGCGAACAGAATAAATATAAATAAAACTGAATTCGTCACATATTTAATGGGACTTCTCCCTCTAAACATTGTTCAAATAATTGCTCAAGAGCCAGAACAATTAACTGCAGACTATAATTTTGTTAAAACTTTGCTTCTGAAACGCTTTAAACTTTCCCCGGAACAATTCCGTCAGAAATTTTCTTTCCATAGAAAAGAAGTAAATGTTTCTTGGCGAGATTTCGCATATCAATTAAACCACTATTTCGACGAGTGGATTAGCGGTTTGAAAATAACAGACTTTGACAAGCTAAAAGAATATATGGTCGTTGACCAAGTAAGAAGAAAATTACCGTCAGATATCCGCGAACATTTATTGGATGATTTACACCAATTAACCGAATTAAGCGTATTGATTGATAAGCTAGAAACATACGAAAACGCGCGAATAATAACAAAAAAAGTTGACACCCCTAATAAGAATTCAATCTTTAAAACCAAAACATTTCCAATTCAACAAAAACGAAACACACCCATCTCTTCCTTTTCTCCTGGTTTTAATAATCCGAATCAAAATAAAGATATGGCTCATATAAAATGCTATAACTGCCACAATTATGGGCATATAAGTGCAAAATGTGATCAATTAATTCAAAAGTGTAGAAACTGTAATAAATCAGGTCATTCCACTCATGAATGTACCGAAAGAAACGTACATATAATTCAACCAACTCGTATTGATAAAAATATTGTAATATTTAACAGTAAAATTAACGCAATTATAGATACAGGCAGTGAGATAACCATGTGTAGTGATGTATTATATCAAAAATTTCCTCATATTCCCCTCCAATTGTCTAATATTATTTTATCTGGAATAAGTAAAGAGCCTATTTCTCCATTAGGTTGGTTTAATACAAACATAGGTATAGATAATTTTACGATTAATGCTAATATTTATGTTATTGATAAAATGCAATTCGATTTTATAATCGGAATGGATGTGCTTAATTGTTTAGATATCAATTTTGCTAAAGGCAAATTATTTGTTAAAAATACATCTACCCCAAAAACAGTAAACGTAAATACAATCATTTCTTACGCGAAATATTCACCCTTCGGAAGTGGAACCGAAACTTTTACAAACTCAGTCAGAGCGTCTCCCTTCAAGGCTACTGTAATGCCTAGATGCGATTCCTTAATTTATTATCAACAAACCGTTCCTCTTTCGAATTGTTTTTATTCTTCGGATACTTTTCAGTCAAATGAATATTCAAAAAATTTAGAAGCTTTTTCTTTTTTAACTCGGATCTCAAATGTCATTGATCATAATGAATTTGATTTATCGCATATTCTGAATCAGAAATTAAAGCAAGATTTAACTCTTTTGATTAATAATTATAAGCCATCGCAAATTAAAACAACAAATATTAAGATGAATATAATATTAACAGATGAAATTCCCATTTCTCAACATGCTCGTCGTTTGTCATTTAAAGAGCAAGAAATAGTTGAAAAACAAATAGACACCTGGTTAAAAGATGGTGTTATTCGTGAAAGTTGTTCAGAATTTAGCGCGCCTATAGTTCTTTGTAAAAAGAAAGATAATTCCACGCGAGTTTGCATCGATTATAGGAAATTAAATAAAAAAATTGTTCGCGATAGATTCCCCTTACCCCTTATGGAGGACATATTAGACCAATTAGGCGATGCGCAGGTAATTTCTTCTATTGATTTAAAATCAGCCTTTCACCATTGTGAAATCGAAGAAAATAGTCGCAAATACACATCCTTTATTACGCATAATGGCCAATACGAATTTTTACGGGTTCCATTTGGTTTGGCTAACAGTCCTAGTGTTTTTCAGAGATATATTTTACATGTTTTTAGAGAATTAATTAAAGATAAAACTTTAGTTATTTATTTAGATGACATTTTCATTCCAGCAAAAAATGATGAGGAAGGTTTTGAAAAATTAAAACGTGTTTTAAAAACAGCTGCTGATAACGGATTGGAATTAAATTTTAAGAAATGTCAATTTTTAAAACGTTCCATAGAATGTCTCGGTTACATAATTGAAAATGGCAAGATTCGCCCTTCACCCTCTAAAACTTTAGCAGTTCAGAATTTTCCCCTACCTAAAACACATAAACAACTTATGAGTTTTCTCGGTTTAACTGGATATTTTCTTAAATTTATTCCTAATTACAGTAAAATAGCTAAACCCCTTACTGATTTATTGAGAAATAATACTGAATTTAAATTTGATAATGATCAGAAAGAAGCTTTTCAAAAACTTAAGTTAGCTTTAACTGATAACCCAGTTCTTCACTTATACAGACAAAATTCGGAGTTAGAACTTCATACTGACGCTAGTAGTTTTGGGTTTGGTGCAGTACTCTTACAAAAGGCTGATAATGAAAAATTTTATCCTATTCATTACTTTAGTAAAAAAACTAATCCACAACAAGAAAAATATAGTAGTTACGAGTTAGAAATCCTCGCGATAGTTGAAGCATTGAAGAAATTTCGTTGTTATTTATTAGGTACAAAATTTAAAATTGTTACTGATTGCGCAGCTCTCCAAAACACAATGAATAAAAAAGAAATTGTCCCTAGAATTGCACGTTGGGCTTTGTACCTTGAGGAATTTCAATATGATATAGTGCACCGGCCTGCTACACAGATGAAACATGTAGATGCCTTAAGTAGAAATGCGTGTATCACAATTTCGCACGATGAAGTCACCATGAAAATTGCAGTTGCTCAAAAAAATGATGAACAAATTAACACAATTAAATCTTTACTTGCGAAAGGTGATGACAATATACATTTCATTCGAAATAACATTCTTTATCGCTATGACAATGGTCGTGATCTCTTGGTTGTACCCGAAGTTATGCAAACGGATATAATTAAAGAAATCCATGGTAAAGGACACTATGCTTTAGCAAAAACTGAAGAAGCTGTGAAACGAGATTTTTATATTCCAGGACTTCGGAAAAAAGTTGAAAACGTCTTAGCCAACTGTGTTGATTGCATTTTATGTAATCGAAAACGCGGAAAAAAAGAAGGGTTCTTAAATCCAATACCCAAAGAAGATCTTAGAAGTGATCCACAGCAACGAATTATGGAAATTCAAGAGCAGAATAAATCAACTCACAACAGAAAGTGCAAAAAACCCCACAAGTACAGAAAAGATGACTTAGTGGCGATTCAAAGAACGCAATTTGGAACTGGTTTAAAGTTGCGTCCAAAGTTTCATGGTCCTTACAAGATTGTTAAAGTAAAATGCAATGACAGATATCAAGTAGAAAAAGTTGGGCAACATGAAGGTCCTAACTTTACAACCACTGCTGTAGACTATATGAAGCCATGGACAAATTAGTGCAGATTTACTGATGGAACGATGCAGCTTTGTTTTTTCTTTCAAATTTTTTTTCATGTTTTGTATACTGCTTTTTTTTTTCTCTTTGCAGATTTCTTTTCTCTCAGGTGGCGAGGACGCCACTTGTCGAATGGCCGAGACTGTAAGAAGTGAGATAACAGCCTCTGAGTTATCACGCCAGATGGCGCTTGCCTTAACAAAGTGTATTTGAACATTCTAGATGTAAATGAAGAGGAGTGAGTTGAAGTTGTTTCTCCGTGAAACTAATTGTTTGTCTTTAGGTAAAACTTGGAATCTTTGTGATTCAAACCTAAGTGGTTAGAGTCTACGTGACTCTTGTTAATGTTGAAGAATAAATATTATTGTTATTAATCATAGTGATTGAATTAATATGGTAACCAACATCATCACATTATGGTGTAGTTTGAAGTAGCTCGGCATATATACCTGACATATATATATATATATATATATATAGATATATATATATATATATATAGATATATATATATATATATATATATATATATATATAGATAGATATAGATATATATATATATATATATAGATATATATATATATTAGATAGATATATAGATATATATATATATATTAGATAGATATATAGATAGATATTAGATAGATATATAGATAGATATTAGATAGATATTAGATAGATATATAGATAGATATTATTTAGATATATAGATAGATATTATTTAGATATATAGATAGATATTATTTAGATAGATAGATAGATATATATATCTAGATAGATAGATATATATCCAGATAGATAGATATATATCTAGATAGATAGATAGATAGATATATATCTAGATAGATAGATAGATATATATCTAGATAGATAGATAGATATATAGCTAGATAGATAGATATATAGCTAGATAGATAGATAGATATATATCTAGATAGATAGATATATATCTAGATAGATAGATAGATAGATATCTAGATAGATAGATATATATCTAGATAGATAGATAGATATATATCTAGATAGATAGATAGATAGATATATATATATCTAGATAGATAGATATCTAGATAGATATATATCTAGATAGATAGATAGATAGATATCTAGATAGATAGATATATATCTAGATAGATAGATATATATCTAGATAGATAGATATATATCTAGATAGATAGATATATATCTAGATAGATAGATATATATATAGATAGATATATATAGATAGATAGATATATATAGATAGATATATAGATATATATATAGATAGATAGATAGATAGAGAGAGAGAGCTTCACAAAATATTAAGAAAGTCTATAAAGAAACAAATACGACACTAATAAGACTTTCTACAGAAAATTTACTTTGTTGAATTTTAACTAATTCTTTAACGATTTCAGTTCACAAATGTTAATTTTCAGCAGTTAATAAATATTTTCTATTTCGTTTTGGACACAATTATTGCCTACAACATCTCCTTAGACTTACTGTGAAGATTTTATGGATCCTCACTCATGGTTTAACCACACTCAAGTAAGGAGATTCAACCAAGTTCCAGATAATTCAAGAGTGTACAATCATAAAAAATCTTTGAAAAAAATATTGTGGGTAAAAGTATAAGAAAAAATTATAATATAACATTCAAAAGCCAATCGGAGTAAACTACGGATGATTTGAAAGCCGATTATTAGAAACATCAGTAAGTTTCATCAGGCAAATTAGTAGTGCATTTCACCCAAGAGACGAGACACGAGAATTTCACGAGTTTTTACCTTGCTTAGATATTAAATGCGGTTCCTGACTTGCATTTTTCTTTAAAATATATAGATCAAAGGTAGTAATTACGGAACATCCTGTTCATCCATCACCAAAGCATTTCACTCTTACGTCTAAAGAAAATGCTACACATGAGACTCCAGAAAACCCTCCCAATTATATCAAGGGTTATTCCAGATTTATTGAAAAATAGTGTGACGTTTTTTGCATGTTTGAAAATAAGGTCCCATTTCATTGAATATACGAAAATAAAGTTCCCCTTTAGTGAATAAAATATCCTATTTTTGTAAATAAGAGAAAATGAGATCCTGTTTTTGTGAAGAAAGGAAAATAATGTTCTGTTTTTGTGGGATGAAAAGGATTAGTGATGGGTTGTTTTGTGGGTCTAAGGAGCAGTAGTATTGTTGTTGTTGTCCTTTAAAACAAAGAGGGTGCGATTGACCTTGTTATCCAGTGACACAATCTATGGTCAAGAATTCGACTTCTGCACACCCATACATCATACTCCTTATAAAGGGCAGACCCATTCATACATTCCTTCACAGATCGTAATTTTAATCTGAACCAGAGAACGATCAATCTCATATTCAGTACCCCAGAGGAATCGATTTGTTATGGAAACAAGGACTTTGTAACCCAACAGATTTAACGTGCACCAGTAATAATTTACTACATGATGGCTACAGCCGGCGCGGTTCAAGATCCCGTTCACACAAACGTGAGTTCAGCGCCCTACCAACCAGGCTATCCCGGCCACAGTTGTAGTATTAAAATTATGAATTAAAAGCCATATGAATTTTTTGAAGAGTCAATTTTTAAAATAAAAAGCATTGTAAAGGGTTTTAAGATAAAGAACTATTTTAGCGATAGCTTTGTTAAGGAGCTATTTGAGCGAAATTGTTTTTTAAAGGTTCCGTTAACGGTCCCAAATTACTCCTATAATGGCTCTTATATAGGGGAATATATTTATAAATTTTGAAAAATTTTAAAACAAATAAATCATTTAATAGGTCACATACAAAATTTAACACTAAAACCATCCTTAAAATTTAAAAAAAAAAAAATCCTATAAAGACTGATGGAATAAATTTTCTTATCAGTTTAAAATCGCTAGTGGAACAAAATAGCGAATAGAAATATTTTTCTCTCTATTTCTTTATCAAACTTAATGTGCGCAACGTAAATTTAAATAAAATCACGTAAACAAAATAAAAAGATCCATTTAAGATGAATAAAAAAAAAATCTCTAAAACGAAAAAGTTGAATATTTCAAAATTAAAAATCCTAACGAGTTTTAAAAGAGGAAGGGGAAAAAAAAATCTCTGAAAAGGTTATAAATTTTTTCCGGGTTTTCTAAAACTCTTTAGGAGAAAAAGGGAGAGTTAAGCAAGGTATGAAGGGGAGAAAAAATAATAAATGAGCTTTTCATCCATTTTGGTGAAAAATTCTGGCAACAAAAATGCTAGGAGTGGGAAGACCTTTTACAATTGCGCGAATTTATTTATGGTCTAAAAAGAAATATTTCCTTTTAGATGTTAAAAGGGAGGGAATAGCATCTTCTCCGGAATATTTTATTACTTAAACTTTTCCCCCTTTCTTAGTAAAAGTTAAATCTATCTCCGAAGATTTTTGTTAAGACTTTTATGAATGCCTGTCGTAAATATACACCAAAGATCTATTTTTAAAGCGAGAGCGATGCACCGATGTATATAAAATGATTAATTATTGAAAATGAAATATTCGAGTTTAAAAAGTGGAAGAATGCGAACGCCTCCGCTTATTGGTTTAACCCGGAAAGAAGTTCAAAGATTAAATTATCAAGACTGAAATATCAAGTGGTTTATAAACGATACGGAAAAATTTATCAGGTTTAAAAAGTTATTTATGTGACTGAAAGCAGCATTCGACAATAACGTAATTTAAAGTATTTTTCTTCTAAGAGATTTCCCATTAACGGTGTTTACACAATATTTCCCTTTTTATTAAAATATATGAATGATGAATTAGGAATTAAATTTTTAAAAGGACTTAAAATTAAGAATTAAATATTTGGTTCATGAAAAATTAGGTCATTGAATTTTTTTCTTTTAACTCCAATTTGATCTAAATTTTGATTTCTTCTAAATTTAATAACCATCGTAGAACAGCCGAACCAATTTTTGGGTTTATGACTGCCAATGTTCAACTCCGTAGCCTTGTTATTTTGAGCCCAATCTGAAGACAAGGACACTCCTAGATGAAGTATTGGATGAAATTTTGCATTGAGTAAGTATGTGGAACTAACCTGCTTTTGTGTTGCTTGGAGAGGAAAACCACGAAAACCTTCCATGGTTAGCCTGGCGATATTTTACGTCAGCACTGTGGTCGGTGCGAGTCGGGTGCGGAATTCGCATCGAACAGCCATGGCTGCAATTTAAACCAGGTTTACATCATTGAAAGGCGGAAAGCTCTGACCTCTGAACCACCACAACTCTATCCCCTGAGTCACAACGACTCTACCACAATTATTTAAGCATCACTGGTTTCAGCTATAACTTGGCGATTTTTTTTTCTTTTAGTTTGAAACGCAATAGTATAATATATAATTATAAAAATTTCCCTTCCATGTTTCTGTATTTATAAATTTCGTGCTCCCAAAAGCAAATTTACATAAGTTATGTTAGTTAGGCAAATCCCTCTCTTTTTTTGGAGATTTTCTCATCGGCAGTAATGAGTAGAAATTATAATGCCAACTTTTATATTATTTTAAAAATTGTTACCTGAACTATAAAAAAGCTAAGACTTAAATTGTTTTTGTATAAGAAAATGTCAAATGCGAGATCAGGACGTTAAAAGACGCTGGATTGGAAAATCGCTTCTCGGAAAGGAGTAGCGCGAAATTTATAAATACAGAAACATGTGGGGGGGGGGGATTTTTACTATTATATATTCTACTATTGCGTTTAAGACTAGAACCTGATTCAAACAGCAGGCATGGCTGGTCGATACGAATTCCGCACCCGGCTCACACCGACCACAGTGCTGAGGTAAATCATCCTCAGTGGTAGACGGATCATGGGCTTGATTCCTTTTGCCGTCAGGCTAACAGTGGGAAGTTCCGACAAAAAAAAAAAAAATATATTCTTCCACGAAGCAAAATTTATTGCAATACTTTATTTAGAGGCCGGGATAGCCTGGTCGGTAGTGCACTGGGCCCATGTCCAAGAGGTCGTGGGTTCGATCCTCGCCGGCCGAAGACTCCCCGTGTAGTAAAATGGTGACTGATGCACGTTAAATCTGTCGAGTCTCAAAGTCCTCCATGTTCCCATAACAAATCAATACCTCTGGGGGTACTGATTCAGGAGTTTCCTTGTCTTGTCTTGTAATTTTGAACCAATCCAGGAGTTTCCTTATCTTCTGGATTGGTTCAAAATTACAAGGCTACGGAGTTGAACATTAGTAGTCGTAAACCCATGAAATTGGGTCGGCTGTTCAACGACGGTTATAAAATAAAATACTTTATTTAGGAGTGTCCTTGTCTTCTGGATTGGGTTCAAAATTACAAGGCAACGGAAGTGAACATTGATAGTCGTAAACTTAAATTTGGAGTGGCTGTTCAACGACGGTTATTGTGGTATCAGGTACTACTGTTACTGTACCAAAATATTCGTAATGTGATAGTAATGAGTATCTAATACAGATACTGAGGTAATAGGTAGTTAACGATCCTGCGAGACGGAAGAGTACTTAACACATCACAAATAATTAACTACTGCAATGTATTCTGCAACTTAGTTAAATAAAAAATTTCAAGGGAAGAACTTGGAGAAAAAAATAAATTCTTAAATCTAAAAGGGAATAAAAATAAAAAAGAAGTTCTGTTCGAACAGTGTTTCAGCAATGCATTAAAGTATTAGGAAATGTTCAAAGCAATTTAGCTTTGCCCCCTTTCAAACAAAAAAAGTGACATTGTTTTTCCCTACCTACATCTGCAGACGGGGAAAAAATGATTAATCTTATAAAATGTCGCAAACTGGGGGCTCTTAACAGATTGATAGATTCTGAAACTATCTTATTTCCCTTTTACCCGACCCCCTTAAGCCACAGCACTATCTTACTCTTTTTTCTTCTTCAAGATTTCAGAACTGAACTGTAGACGGAAAAAAGGGAAAATGGAGGAAAAGGGATTATATCTGAAAAGATTAAGGATAAAAATGTTTCAAAAGAGTTGAAAAACTGAATTTGTGGAAAGCAGTTTCTTTGGAAAATCCCTTTTGGTTGTTTCAGAGCTAGCATATATAGCTGTATAGTACGTTGGCAGATATAAAGCTGAAAGTAGTAATATAATTTAGAGGCTATCAAAGAAAAATTTTAGAAATCTATATATATATTCTTACACGGCACCAAAAAAAAAGCCTCATTACAACTTCCCGAATGGCAACGTTAGAAAATCGACCAATGATTGCATCTAAAAATGTCACATGCCAAATCTAGCCGAGGTGGCTCAACATATAGCGCTTTTAAAAACGGAAACAATATCCAGAGTGAGCACATTATATGGTTGTTCAATTCGCGATCGCAACACTCGATACGCCATCTAGCGGGAGACTGTAAATATCGGGCATTAGTTCCCACATAACCATTGGCAATGACAGACGCCATTTTCTTAGCAGCAAATAGGAAGCAAACTTTCCGTAAAGAAAAGGTTAAACTTCTTGAAAAAACTAATCAGAACATGCCAAACATTGAAGCAGAACACGCCAAGCATTTGAAGAACAACATCTCAATAATTTTTACCTTTCTATTACCAACAACATAACATGATTTCATGATCACTTGCTGTTACAGATGTGTGTATTGCGGTAAAATGATTTTTCTGTCTTCAATTCATTACAAGTTAAAATGAAGTCAGCATTGCTTTCGTCATTCCAATGAATTCCATACAGAACTGTAATAGTTATAGAATATTCTTCTTCATAGAAATGTATATATTTCTGTATCTAAATAATTCAGAAAACAACAATAAGGAATAATCCGAATTACTTGAAAAAGTATCTTTTGTGCTGATTATAAATAAATTTTTTATCGTTTTCTTGGTAAGTGTTTTTTAGTTTTGAAAGAATTTAAACTAGAATTCAGCTATTCTGTTTTTAAGCTACATATTAAAATTCATATCGAGATCTTACAATTATAAAATTTTGATGTGTGGTATGTTACCTAAAAGTAATGAAGGGATAAACTATGTATATATTATTTGAGAATAAAGTTTTCAAACAAAGAACATATCATTTTGGAATTCTCCGGACTTATAAATCAGGTAAGTGTTATGAATTTTATAATAAAAAATTTGCTTGTAAATAATTTTTTTTCTTACTTGATGATCGTTCTCTACAAAATGAATTTTTTTTCAGTCTGATTAAATACTATAAGAATTAAAAAAAAGAAACAACACGAAAGTTTTTATTGAAAAATGAGGAATTTTTACAATCGTTTTTATCCTAAGAATTCTTTATTTTACGTTTTTTAGTTTATAATTTTTTGATAAAATTGTTGTCAAAATACTTATTTTGGAAATTAAATGGTATTAAATTATGTGTTTATGTATACTTCTTGTATATTCTAATATTTGAAGTAATATGATTCAGAAAAGTATGGTAGAAAAATTCGGTACTTACGTATTAACCACAGCTACAGATTTGGCATATTTTTAAGTGCCGCCAATCTACACTTAAAATTTTTGGAAAAAATCTTAAAATGAAACACTTTGTTTAAAATCAAAGTAGTCAATCGGACTTCGGTGGAAAATGGGCCGATATAGAGTTTAGCATAGATTCAAAACAAACTTTTCTCTCACCTGATTCTATAGCCATTATGAAGATTCAAAATGAAATAACATTTCCAAAACGGACGTTTACTAAGATAAAGTTTATGAACATTGGTACATTTTCGTTATATTTCACTTCATAAAATATTTCGCTCCTAAAAAAATAAAATTGCATCTTGTTTTGTTTTTGGCAAGTCCCAAAGCCACATTTTCGTAACACTAAAAAATGGCGACAAAAAAAGAATGGTTCTTTTTTTTGTTGTTTTGTTTCGTAAGCATTCTTTATTTTACGTTAAAATTTAAATGGGCCCTTCATGTTATACCATTAAATTTAGTAAAACTATTTCTCAGGCATTAGGTTTGAACTCTTATAAGAATATACCTATTTTTTTCTCTTTATTTACACATATTTTTCCGATGTGTTCTGGATGTTCCTTCTCTAAAAAAAAAAAAGAGATACAATTTTGTTTTCGTTTGCATAAGAAAGAAAACAAGCATTTTTCTTTTTTTTAAATTTAATCAGCCACAATAAAGATGGAACGTTACAATGCTACATGCTACATTAAAGACGTCTCCAGTGTAACTGAATGACTGTTCATATGGAAATCGCAGGGATTCGGCACATACAACAACGCCCCCTATAGTTCGTTGCGATCGCGAATTCAGCTGCGGCAAAAGTAAAAATAAACAACTTAAAAAATAAAAATGCTGTTGCCAGCCATAGAATTTTTTGAAAGTTAACTTAGCAACATAAATCAAAATTATGATACCTGAGCGCTTGACGTAACAAATCCTTCAATTCTATAAGTGTTGTATCACCAAATGCCTAAATTAACAATTGCAATTTCAAATTAATATTGAAATGTACAGGTTTAGAATTTTCTACAGTGAAAAGTTTTCGGAACTTCAGTATTCAAAAAAGTATACAAAAGCTAGACGTTAAGAACGTATCCAATGAGCGGGCAAAGCGAGCATTGGATTGCGAAGCAATCCGAAATGAACTGCGAAAGCAGTTCCGGGGGTTGGTGAGCGCCAGCGAGCAGGGGGCGAAGCCTCCTAGTAGTATACAATTGTGCTCAATTCAAAATGATCTATCAATAGGAGAGATAGCAGAACTATTCTGAATAGAGCGTACCAATTTAAAATCTACTGGTTCAGTGTCTACTTAGTTTAAACTATATTGTCAGAAATGTTTGAACACGTCGAAACATGTTATCATTTAAATTTGCAGCAAATTTAAAAGGGAGCGCGCAAATTGTAAAATCATTGGTTTTTGAAGGGGGGGGGGAAACATAGTATCTTACAAATTAGCCGATATCTTAAAATGAAGCGTACGAGTTTAAAGCTCGATGGTTTTTGAGTACGCTGAAGTATAATATCGTTCCAATTCTCAAAAATTTTAAAATGATGCATACGAACTTCAAGCTCGATGGTTTTAGAGTACGCTGAAGTACATTATCGTTCCAATTCGCAGCAATTTTAAAATGATGCATGCGAATTTAAAGTTCGATGGTTTCTGAGTACGCTGAATATCGTTAAATATCGTTCCAATCGGATGCAATTTTAAGATCATGCATGCGAATTTAAAGCTCGATGGTTCACTGAAGTATAATATCGTTCAAATTCGCTGCAATTTTAAAATGATGCATACAAATTTAATGCTCGATGGTGTTTAAGTGGGCTGGGCTGATATATAATATCGTTCAAACTTGTTTAAAAAAAAAAATAATTGAGCTAAATTTCATAAAATTATTTTTCTATCTAATCTTAATTACACGACACTATGTGTTAAATCAAACGGTTTGGTTTAAACATGGTTTAATTAAACACCTTATTAGAATTGCAGAGTAAACTTGCGACATTCAAGGTTACGATATTCTATGGTTTAATGTTGATATTATGGATATTAAACTTTAACGATATTAAGGTCCAGAAATGCAACAAACCATATCGTAGTTCAGGGTCGCAGCAAACAATATTAAGGTTGATGCAAATTTGCGCCGTAATATAGATCAAAATACTGATATTATAGTTCAACTTTGAACGTTGGTTTTTTCTAAGAGCGCATAGAAAAATTTTGAAATTCGCTTTGTTCTAAATCATAACTAAATGCGAAATTAAACAAAATTTTTTTAGTCAAAACGAATATACAGAATGCTGCAGCATAGCGATTGATCTTGCTGCCTACTGCCTATACAGTTTAAAGCCATGGCTTCTTCATCTATGAGTACATACGTGTAGTGTTACACCAGCAAAAGTAACCATCTTTAACATTTGGACCAGAAAATTCAGAAAACTGTTTCCTCGAATTTCCCGTTTATGTCCCATAGCCCATTTCACAATCATTGAAAGTTAGCAACCATATAATTTTCTGGAAGGTCTTCGGTTGGGGAGTTGTCATTCTAACTACTCCAATAAGAAGATTATCACGTAGCATTCAAGAACTTTTAGATAGCACAGTTACTGCATAATAACTTAGGTTCTCTACAGAGCATACGCAGAACTTACATTGGTGACAGTGCGTGACGCTAAGGGAATAAAAGGAAGTGCAAAATCTCTCTAATTTAATTAATCGCTTTTATTAAACAAAGCACTTCATCGCATTTAATGGGCTATTTATAATTTAGAAAAATGAATTTCTCTGTCTTAAATTAATAACTATTCTTTTAGTTTAAATTTAATTTTATGGAACTAAGAAGGAAAACAAAAATGCAAGAATAGGCTTTCCTTAAATCGCAGGGTGGAAAAATAAAGACTAACACTTCACTCTTAGCGTAACAATAAGTTTATGTGCTGTAATTTATATTCATATCAAAATTTAAAATTATAAAAAAATCGATCATTATTGAATTTAAACGGCTCGTATCTTTAATTGCAGTTTAAGAACAATATCCCATTATCTACACGTGATCAAAATACATACTTAAATGCTAAGTACTTAGTGAACTCATTTTCCCCACACTGTACCAAAGGATATAAAATTTAAAGCTAATAAAATGTTTTATGAATTCAAAGAAAGGAAAGAAAAAAAAAATCACTGACCTTTTCATTAACACTATACACACATGCAAATTAAGTAGCAAGTAAAACTCGCCAAACAAGAGTGATAAAAACAGGAAAAATCTTCCAACACTAGGCTACTTTTTCTTACTTTATAAAAGAAAAGTTTATTGCATTAATATTTCTTCTTGTTGGCGTTTAACGAGACGTAAATTCGCCCATTTCCGCCTCATTCTCGACCAAATTTAAAAAGAAATACTAGATGATAAAAAGAATTCGGCGCTGCTTGTCATTTATCACACTTTATGATTTTTTGGCGATATTTTTGCTTGTTAGAAAGGAGGTTCTGTTTAAATCCAAATAAAAGAATGTGAAAAAGAACTTTCTTTAATAAAAACAAAAACATGAGCGGGAATTTAGTTGATGTAAATAAGGTATAAAAAGCGTTCTATGTTTTAAATTTTTGTTTTTTTAAAAAAGCGTCTTGTTTTAAAGTACGGCAGAACCTCGAATATCCGAAGTTATTGGAACTAGAATTACTGTAGACAATAGAAATATTCTGTTTACGGAGGTAACATCATGTTTTAATAAGATTCTGAAAAATATAAAAAAAAGTATTACCTTAAAAATATTTAAATTTAACATTACTAATAAACAAACGTCATTTTGCTAAATAAGTATAAAGATATTTTGTGTGGAAACTTGCGACGACAGATAAACTAGTAACAGATAAATTTTTTCACTGCTTTTAGTTTTTTTCAATTTTGGTAAACAAAGACGGTAGATTTAAACAAAAACTATATACTCAATTGGGTACTTGCATTTCAAGAAGAAGATCATATATACCCATACATGTGACCCATGACGTCAGTGCTTACTGATCGTTTGTAAAGAAAATGGCCTGTTAAAGTTGAGCTAAACTTCTCCAAATAAGATAAAATTTTAATTAAATACAGCATCGTATCGCACAAGAATATGTTGATATATCATTCTTTCTCCTATACGTCTTTTACTTAACTTAGAGTTATTTGGTTATGTATTGTAAATGTAATATATTTTTGTTTCGAGTACATGGAAACTTCGATGCATAATTAGTTTGTCTACTTGGCTTCATGTCTTTGTGTAAGAATACAGAATGTATCATTTAGGCTTGACGGGCTTGGCTTACTCGAAATAGAATGGAGAGAACAGTTGTTAACGTTAATAAATGCCTCGTTTCAACAACTAATCAGGAGCGAGATCCCCACACTACGTTACTTGCTGGCATCCCATTCTTATTGCTTTTACTATTGATTCCTTGTTAATTACTACAAATTGTTTCAGAGTTATTAAATTTTGAATTTAGGTTCTTTTTCGCTGGCAACTCTATACGCTACACTATTGTTTGAAATGGCAAAGGATTACAACATTCAATGTAGTTTTTTTTTTTTTTTAAACAAATCAAAGAATTCACAACTCAACAAACATCAAACAAAAAGTATTTATTTGCAGCAAGTTAGTGTTGTGAGAAAAAAAGAAAGTAATTTCATTTGTGTGACACGATATTTAAAGATTTCCCTAAATTATTTTACAAGTTCACAACCAAACATTCCGAGAAGACATTCCGTGTTAACATACCTTAGCAAGCACGTCAATCAAACACGAAAGAAAGAAGTTTTGACAAAGGCAAATCACATATTTTGAGGAAGTAATTTATTTTCTGTCCGTGAAATTTACGCTAACACTTATTTTCGAAAACTTAATGGGCAACAGATCCCAGAGGGGTTGTTGCTGGTTGACGGCCGCGTCGTTTCAGTCGCAAGAATTTTGAACGATGCGGATTTGGAAGATAATGTTACATTTAAAAAACTAAGTCACCAAATAATGATTTCGAGGCAGCTGCTCGATTAAAAAAATATTTTTTTTAGATTTTCAGTTACAAATAACTTAACTGTATCAAGAAATATAGGGAAATACATCATGGACTAAAGGGAATAATTAGGAAATTTTACTGCGTGTAAATTGTAACATAACAGTAGCCACTTTTTCAAAAATTGAAAATTTTAAACGACTATAAAAAAATATTAATATTAATATTGTCAGACATTTCTTTTAAAGCGTTTCTTACAAAATGGTGATCAATAACCAAATATTTATATTGGTTATTATAAATGGTGATATATATATTTATAATATTTATATTTATAATATATACCAAATATTTATAAATAGTGATCAATAAACAAATATTATCTACCTAACTCTGAGTTTACGATTACCAATGTTTGACAATGTTCTGTAGTATTGTAATTTTGAAGCCAACCCAGAAGATAAGAAAATTCCTGGATCAAGCAATAGGTCAAAGTAGCTTTCATGGAGGACTTTTTGATGGAACTAACCCACATTTGCGTTACACAGAGAGGAAAACAACGAAAACCTCACACGGTAAAGCAGACAGAAAGATTATTCTAATCCGTCTTCCACTATTGCCGGTGTGAGCCGGATGATGAATTCGTTCCAGCCAACGCTGGGATTCGTCACCTTATTGGAAGACGAACGCTCTAACCCTTGAGGTGACGGCCATAAAATTTTTTTTATCGTCATTTGTTGTATTTAGCCCCCCTGTGCGACAAACATATAATATTTTAATTACCATTTTTTATGTAGTGGGTGGAAACTTCATTTTTTAAAGAGGTTTATTAGTGACCACCTTATATGGCACGTTAAAGGTTAAGGGCGGTCATTAATAAACACTCTTCATAATTTTAATTTACATTGAAATAACTATGTGGGGGACAGTTAAAATTACTTTAAAAAAAAAATTAAATTAAAAAAAAAAAAAAATAATAATAATAATAACAGATTCTAGAGTAACTAAAGAATAGAATAACTAAATAGTTGAACGCATTTTCTGAAATAATAGTTACAAAATATAAGTTATAAATAAAAATTTTCAAGTAATACAAGAATTATTGGTTTAATTATATTATTGAAATAATTATGTAACTAAGAGAAATACTTGATTGTACTTTTACTGAACACCAACAGAAGAAGAAAAATGAACGATATTCATTAAACGGTTGGGCACATTCTCTAAATTATTCTTATGTATTTTTCTATAACTAAATTAATGTCAGCTTAACTATCAAACAATGACACAACAATCTAACACGTATCCCCGAACACTACCATCAATCACTTCCGGACACAACACTGACTCTCCCCCCTTTCAGCCATCCAATCACAACATTACTTTCCGCGAGGTTGCATTTAATTAGTTGTTCCCACCTTTATCCCTGGAGTCAGGATAAAAACAAAGTCAATCGGGAAGTGTAGGGGAAAAAAATAGAGTGATGGGGAAAATGAAGTTCATTTGAGAGGGATTATCTTCTTTGATTGCAATTTTTCCTTCTTTGAATTCAAAGAAGTTATGTAATTCAATGAATTGAAAGAAGAAAAATGTCTTTATTTTGAATAGATAAACTGCTGACGGTTTTCGTTTTTCTTTTTTAAAATCCTGATTAACAGATTATTTGGGATTAACAATAAGAACTCGAATATAAGATAAATCGCGAATATAAAAAAACATAGGTAAAAAATTGCAACAATTGCTTCTTCCTAACTATAGGTAGTATATTTTTAAAAAATTAAAGGAAAAAAAAAAAAAAAAAAAAAAAAAAAAAACATTGAAAATATGACAATCAAAATGTAAAAACAAGAAAACAATTGCAACTAAATTACCAATTATAATGATTTGTTAAACTACTGCGTTTTAAGAATTGGGTATTTTTAATTAGTCTTTAACATATCATGAATCTTTATCATGAACAATTTAACAAGTTTTACATTAAATAGTAGCTCATGGAACCATGGTGGTTAGGGGATAGATAGAGCGTTTGCCTCACAATGAAGCGATCCAGGTTCGAATTCCAGCGGTGGCACGTTGATAAGAATTTTACTCCTAGCTGGACCGACCACAATGCTGCCATAAAATATCCTGAGTTATAGACGGATTATGGGTTAGAATCCTCTTGCTGCCGGGTTAACCGTAGGTGGTTTCCTTCGCAATTGCGGGTTCGCACTTGTTCGTCCCAATGCTTGACCCAGAAAGAAGTTGCTTTGTCTTCGGGCGATTGGCTTAATATTACAAAGCTGCGGAGTTGAATATAAAATGAAATATTAACCCGTATCAGGAATAATTTCAAAACTACCAAGTACAATTTTATTGAAAATTTTATTTTAAATATTAGTATTGATTGATATACAAGTTATTCTACATTTTATTTTATTTTTTAATTATAAGCGAGCAATTTAATCACGTAAAAACCCTTAAAGAAGTTTAGATATTTAGATATATAAAATAAATAAATAAATAAAAATAACTATTTACAGAAAAAAATTTTTTGGGCACATAATAAATTACACGAGAAAGGCATTGAAGGGAGCAAAATAAACACTACATTAGACAAAAGACTAGCATTAATCAATGCATGTTGAATGGAAGTTAACTCCACGCAGAAACCGAATTTCCAAAATAAGGGTATTGTAGAGAAAGGAAACATTGGGTATCCCTAGTTTTAGTCGATATAAAAATGGAAACCATTAGTTGCCGGATCGAAGAGAAATTCTTATTTTTCGTTTATTACTTCTTCAACGACCAAATTGATTCAGAGAGAGTGTTGTATTTACTCGATTTTTGGCTTGGGAGAACTCAATATTTAAGACCGATTTTTAGTAAACGACTTCGCCAATAAAAACAACGCAGCTTTTGTGGCAACATCTACAGCCATTAAAGAATTCCAAACAACAAGGGATATCTTAATGTAAGAAATTAGCATTATAAAATTTAAAAGTACATCATAAGTATGTACCATCATACCGAGATAATTCTGACACTAAAAGAAAAACTCTGAAAATTTTAAGTTCAAAAACGCAATATTAATTTAAATACCATAAATGTTTCATATTTAACATAATTTTTTCGAATTAAGTTTTACATAAGTGGAGAAGAGCACACCTTTTTAGCAATTAATTTAAGAAAAAACCTAGTTTTTTACAAGAATCGCGATAATAGATTTTAAAATCGCGTGAATATGAATCGTAATATTGGATTTTAAAATTGAATGAAAATGAATTGCGATATTAGATTTTAAAAACGCGAAAATACAAATCGCGGGTACATCGATTCCGGGGTGCATCCGAAAAATAATCAACTCTACATCATCGATGTCATGACACAGTAATGGTTAACTTAAACGTTGTTTTCAACAAAGAAAAGGATCTTAACTAATTTGAGGTCCCCCCCTGGAACCATTAAAATTGAGTCCTAGAACGTGAAGATCTAATTATTAGATCAAAAGTTATTCAGAGTGGATCCTCTTTTTTTTTTTTTTTTTCTTCTTGCGTACCGTACATCGTCGCCCTCTGGGCTAATTATGAAGATTGTAAAAAATTGCAAAATATCCATTTAAAAAAACCCAAAAAATTTATGACTTTAGATTTTAATGTTTATAAATTTACTCCAATGCTGTTTTGCTGGGATTGATAAAAATGTATAAGCAATGATATTTTTTCATTACCTGAAATGATATTTATTCATTACCTTTAATGATATTTATTTAGATAAAAAAGAATTTTTTAATTGTTTTTTTTTTTTTTTTTTTTTTTTTTGCTAGCTTACTGTAATTTCAAAGAATTCAGAGCCCGCGCTAAGCATTCGTCACCTCGCCGAATGCGATAAAAATTACATTTGGGGAATAATTGTGTTTTGGTGAAAGTATTAGCGAACGATTTTTTCGACTGGAAAGAAATTAAAATTACGTCAAAATGAATTTTTCTAAACAAATCAGTATTTTTTTTATTCGATTGCAATAATTTTCGGTAGATGGACCCCATAACCAATTTGAATTGGATCCAAATAATATAAGCCGGAAACAAACTACCTTAAAATAGTTTTTTATGGGGAAAAAATTAAACATACAAAATTCAAGATTTGCATTTGGAGAAGATTTTTGAAAGATCGGCGAATATTTGTATTACTTGGCTAATTTAAAAGCTAATAATTTAAAATCCTTAGTGCGGGTCCTGGCACTGATTCCCTACCCTGTATCTCAGGATTTTTTTTTATTTATTTATTTAATCACGGACAATTTAATGACATTAATAAAAAGCAAATTTCAAAATTAAAATTGTATACCCAATCATCCGTTTCAATTTTTCACTGTCACACCGTATTTCGTCGTTCTTCATTTTCAATTCACACAAATTTATACTTTTTAAAAAAAGAAAAATATTTCTCCCCCCCCCCCCCCCTTCTACGTGAACATAAATAATACCCGCCAAGATTTCCCATTCTTTAACTCTTCCTCAGAGACTGCCTCAACTTTCTTAAATTTTCCACATTTATTATTAAATAAATGAAGCATAGCCCTTCAACTTATCCTCCCATTTTAAAACCTTATTTCGCATATTAACTGGAACCGAAAAGAACGAAATGTCCCGATTATTTTCCCGAACCCCACTTTAGTTCTGACAGCAAAAGAAAGAAAACCCACCTCTTAATTAATAAACAGCCCTCATTCTCCAGTATTGAGTGATCCCCTCCCCTTCTTTCCATTCTCCTCTAACGATCCCCCACCAGGGTGGTTTTCCATCCGGATCCCCCACACAGCTCCACCCCACTGGCTGTTTGACTTATGGAGAATCTGGTACCTTCACATTTGGCCATTAATCACAAGTCCCGTTGTCTTATCTTTTTAATAATTTTGACGTGGATTACATAATTAGCGTGACTGTGCCCCGCTCTGTCCTCCCGTTCCACCCGACCGCATTCAATCTTTCCTACCTTAACCCTTTTCCAGAGAAGAAATTGTGTTGTTGGAACTACTTTTGTGGTTGTGAATGGCGGGGAAGCAAGCTTCCTGGCGGTTGTCATTCCTTTGAGTTGTGTTTTCGGCAAGTCTTTTGAGGTCTTCAGTAATTGGGTTAATGGGATTTAATGGCTCTTTTCTGAGATTTTTGTTGCCAATTTCAATGCCGCATTTGGGGAGATCGTCTTTTCGTTTTGAATTTATCATTCCATGCTGCTTTTCGTATTCCATGGGAGGAATAGTGTCAATTACAGAAAAAGAAAAAAAAAAAAAAACAACCTTTGAATATTGTCCATAACATCATCAATTTCACTCTTTAATTAAGATTTCAAATAGCAGAATTTTTTCGTGGTTTATGTGCTTGCTCAGCAATTGAATACCCTCCAACTGCTTAGTTGCTAGGGAAGAATGATCTATGTTATTATTCAGAAGTAATGTTTTATTTTATTAAATGGTTTAAAAGTTTAATTTTTTTTAAATATTAAGATATAGTTATACGTTAAAAAAAAAAAAAAAAAAAATATATATATATATATATATATATATATATATATATATATATATATATATATATATATATACACACACAAATCAGATATTTAATTAGCATTATGAATTTTTTTACTACAAACAAGTTATCTGAAGTCTTGATCTAAGTTGGAAACTTCACTTGATATCACTATGCATTCCATCTCAAAGCTATAATACAATATGAATAGGTACAGGTAACTAACTAACTGTTCTCACAAAACGAAGAAAAATTAGCAGTATTTTTATCACGCCCAACTCGTATAGACCTTTCTTAAGTTTTCAACTCATCAACAACTTCTTAAACCCTAAATGCAAAAATTTCCCCATATCACGCTCAACCTGTATACAATGTCTTAATCTTCTTATGAATCGAAGTGCTCATAATCTTTCTAAAAAGTCCTCATCTGTATACATTTTTCACAAACAAGTATGATGTCGTCATGTTCCCTAATAAAAAATTATCATTCTATATTCTTCAATTCTTAATTTATACTTCAATTTTCTAAATCAAAATGTCAGGGTCTTTTTCTGCAACCAAATTCATATGTATTCTACTACATTGTTCTTATTGGAGAATATACACATCACAATGAATGGTAAAAGGACAAAAGACCTATCCAGCTTCATAAATTTTATTGGATAGCATTATGCATACCACACTAAAGCTATATTACAAGATGAATAGGTAAATGCCCCTTGGACCTGGGTACCCAGTTGCTCCAACAAGACAAAACGTTATTTTTACTTATTTCAAACTTGCATAATCTCTTTTGAAATACATGCCAGATGCTGTTGGCACTTTTTTAAACAAATTGTCACCAGTTTAACCTTTAATAATTTCAAAGAACACAACGTAGTCAGAATGGTCAGATATCAAAACCGTCCTCACGACTTTATTCGAAGAAAATCAAGCCAATTCTACATAAAAAGAAAACATAAATTTTGTAAGAGGATACGAGAATATAGAGAATGATATAATTGATTATTAAAAACTTTTTTTTCCAGGATTTTTTTCAGAGTTTGGGGACGAAAATTCCAGAAAATTAGGTGACTCTTTTTTTTCTCCCCACCAAAATAAAATCGCGCGACATTTTGAGGTTTCTTATGACCTCTGGAAATCTTGGCACTGTGGGAATTTTGCAATATGGCATACAACTTATGAATTTGTTTAATAAGCATCGCTTGCACTTCACATGGAATAAATTAATAATCAAAATGAAGAGGTCATAAAACGTATAATTTATAAAATGTAATTTATAAAATATCTATGCATAATGAAATATAACATATGAATTGCATAGTGAGAAAATTTATGCTCACTGAGCATGCATCTTACTATGCGAATCGGACAAAATGTACGTCTCTTAAACATAAATTTTTCCACGTGAATCGGATAGTGATACAATTTACGTTTTCTGTATATACTTTTATTATGTGAATCCGACAAAACTTCCGTTCTCTGCGTATAAGATAAGCGCATTCAGTATAAGAATCGGTGAATGATGAAATTTACGTTCTTTAAAACTACATCATATTATGTGAATCAGATGCTTAGCGCCAGTGATAACTTTTATATTATGCCTAACTTGATGATCGTGCTCAGAAACACATTTCTTTTCCCAATTGTTTATAACTTTCATATGAAATTGAGCGTCAGTTTAATATTTGAAGTGAAAATTATCCCATTTTGTCAGTTTTTTCATGAAAACTCTCGATGGCTGCAATAGTCATTTCCTCGTGACAATTTTTTTTCCCTCTTCTCAAATAAACCAAAAAAATAAATGATGTGTTCTTCTAAAATGTTATATCTTTTTTTTCTCGGTGTTTTACTGAATAATTAATGCATAAATGCATTAACACACTTTGCACTAATGATGTTCTTTTTTTTATTAATTAAAACGCATAAGCCCAGAATGTCCACCGGTCACGAAAATTTTCGTGCCTTTATTCCAAATTCGACGATTCTTAAGTTTTTTTTTGCGCTTACTAATTTTTAAGATTCACTTTCCCTAAGAAACCTGATATTAAGGAATAGGAGCTAGTTTTTAAAAAGAAGTGGTAACTATTAGAAGTGGTAGGCAAAAGATATTTTTGTTTGATCGATACTACATCCATTATTTGCCTACATATTGCACAAAAATCAGACGGCAATAGCCTTCTTTTGTGTCAACGTGTTAACAATAAATTATGTATCACTGAGCACAATCAAGTTAATTGAATTTCGGTAAATTAAACCACACAAAACGTCTTAAATCTCTTCATCAGAAAAATTCTGCACGCTCAGCCAATTTTTATCCGTATTCATATTTAAGCAGACCATCAATTGAGTCTGACAGAGTGAAAATTTTGTTCCCACAATCAATGTAACGCTCAATTTAATACTTTAATAAAGGTTTGCAAGGAAAAAAAAATTTTTTTTTTCTAAACTGTTCACTGAATTATATTTCCGTTCTTGGGCATTGAGATTCGACGAGATTAGATTTAAAAGGAAATGTTCTTTTTACAAAAGGTCGGGCATGAGGTGGGGTTCGAATAGCCGTCAAACGGAGTCATAAAATCCGTCGCTCGTGACAGTGCCAGAAATCACGCGACGTTCTTCAAGACCCGTGTCGCACAAGATCTGTAATTTTGTTTCTATCTCGATTCTGTAACAGTCTATTGTGTGGAAATTCGAATACGTTATTTCCTTCGTTTTTGAAAGATTTTCAGATGGCAAGTCCGTGACGGGAAGAAAAAAAATATATACCGTGTGATTTTTTTTCTCCAGTTATTGACTTTAAAATAAACAAGAGTCTTTTGCGAAAAAATCGTTTTGAAATGTAGGTAGTTTTTTTCCTTTATCAAGAGTTTTTGCAGCAAGAATGTATTAATTTAAAGATCAGAGCAAAAATACACGAGAGCCTTAAAATGTAAAAATATTATGAATACAGAGATGCCAACTTGCTCCGGACAGCAAATATATATTTTAAAGTGGTAGCTTATCAATTGTGATTCTTGATTTAATAAATTCAATTTAGTAAATTTTTATCCACCACTATTTCTAAAAAATTCGTAGGCTTATGTAATTCACCACTTTTTAGTAATGATGTCATGCCTTTTAAAAAGCGAGCAAAAATAGTCTAATATTTGCAAAATTTACTCCGTAGTTATTTACCGTTTTTTTTTTTATTATTTTGACGTGTCCGGAGCAGTTGGCATCTCTGTGAATACCTTAAGGAACAAGAATATGTGAATGTATACAATATAGAGTAAGACTTTAAAATAAAGAGTCGCTTGCGAATAAGTCGTTTTGAAATATAGGTAGTTTTTTTTTCTCCATAAGTAGTGTTTGGAGCAAGAATGAATCAAATTAGAGTTGTTGTTGCTCATTTACGTCACACTAGAGCTGCACAATGAGCCATTGACGACGATCTGGGAAACATCCCTGAGGATGATCCGAAGACATGTCATCGCAATTTTGATCCTCTGCAAAGGGGAAGGCACCCCCGCTTCGGTAGCCTGCACGCGAAGTCGAGCACTTTACGGTAGAACAGTTTAACGAGGACCCATACCGCACATCCTAGGTCCCTACGCAGACTGATCCAAGTTGTCACCCACTCGCACACTGACCGCAGCCATTGATGCTTGAGTTCGGTGATCTGTTGAGAACCGTGTCTTAACGATCAGTCCACTGCGGGACGAATCAAATTAGAGATCGAAACGAAAATACGTGAAAGCCTTCAAATGTAAGAAAATTATGAATACCTTAATGAGCAAGAATATATGAATCAGTGTTCACCCTAAGCGTTTTTAGAAGGACGGTCAGCCCTGCCTGCCCTTTAATCCCTATAAATGCGCCCTCTTTGTCCTTTTTGTAAAAATAAGAAGTCCACCCCTAAAATAACAGTGCCTTTTTATTCATATTCCGCTTAAATAATAATTACACACTGGTAAAATTATCTATGTTTATAGGTTTCATTTTGCTAATAAGTTTAATTAATACTATTACAAAATATAATGTGCTATGTTAGGATTATACTAGATACTTATAAGCTTGTTAAATGTTATCTCATATACTTATATAGTAGTGTACTCAGTATAGTAGTTTATAGAGGGGGGGGGGGTATGTTAATAATTTTTTAAAAGTTATTTTAGTTTTTAAATTTTTTATGGAATAAAAAACCTTTTTATTTTAATTGAAACTTTAAATGTTTATTTTCTCATAATTTTCAGTTTAAATTAGTTAAAAAGCTTTCAAGTTGTTTATCAATTAAAAAAATTTTTTTTAATTTACTTTTTTGAAAGAAAATTATATACATTGATTGTGTATTAACATGTCTTTGATTGTTTTTACAAATTACAATTTTTTCTCTTATTCTCATAATGAGAGAGAACTATTTTTTGAAATGTACGCATAAAATAATATAAGAGGATAATTTAAAAATTTTTGAGGATCCTACGCAGAACTCTGCATGGACGCAACAATAAGTGAAATATCAAAACGCTGTAAATATAAGAATGCATCAAGGACCATCAAGAACACATGAACGCATTCAGAATCAAGAACATGTGAATGTTTTACGAAACTAGAGTATATACATACCTCAAGAAGAAAGAATATATAAAAATAATTCAAATTCCACGCGATACAATATACGAGGGTTGCTATTTATATTTCTGGCCTAATAATGAAAAAAACAAATATGTAGGATCGAAATTGGTTTTATTGTTTTTCAAAATATTCTCCATGATGATCAATACACTTTTGCATGCGTTTGAACCAATTTTCAAAGCACTTTTTCCAGTCCGATTGAGGTAACTCCAAAACATGCGTTTTGAATGCATCAACCGCTTCTTCGGGGGTCGAAAATCGTTGTCCACGTAATTTATTTTTGATGTGTGGGAATAAGAAGAAGTCATTGGGTGCCAAATCAGGGCTGTACGGCGGATGACCCATCAGTTCGATCTTTCGCTCCGTCAGAAATGCCTTTGTTTGAGTCCATGTGTGAGAGCTCGCATTGTCATGATGAAGAATGATTCGCCTGTTCTTCTGCTTTTTTCGAATTTCTCCGATGACTTCTGGCAAACAAATGGTCGTGTACCATTCAGAATTGACCGTCCTGCGTTGCTCTAACGCCACTGTTGCCACATGACCGTTAATGCCGAAGAAACACGCAATCATTTGTTTCGATATGCTTCTTCCTCGAACAACTTTTGTTGGCTTTGCCTCGGCTTGGAAGACCCATACAGTTGATTGCTGTTTTGTTTCCGGCTCATATGCATAGATGCATGATTCGTCACCCGTGTAGATGTTATACACAGCCTTTGATGTACCTTGAACGTATTTTTCCAACATTTCCTTGCACCGATCGACACGAGCCTTTTTTTGAGCGTTTGTCAGATTATGCAGGATCCAACGCGAAAAAAAAAAATTTTACGCTCAAATGTTCATGCAATATTTTATTGATGCTAGTCATACTAATGTCCAAAGACGC
Source organism: Parasteatoda lunata (assembly GCA_949128135.1). Taxonomy (NCBI): domain Eukaryota; kingdom Metazoa; phylum Arthropoda; class Arachnida; order Araneae; family Theridiidae; genus Parasteatoda; species Parasteatoda lunata. The sequence goes on from OX421977.1 coordinate 18,308,597, forward strand.
CTCTATCTCACGGTATGTCACATGGCGATCTTGCTTTATCAGTTCACGCACAGCATCGATATTTTCTGGCACAACAACGGATTTTGGACGACCTGCACGGATTCGTCCTGGATCGAACATCGACCACGATTCAATTCGTTATACCAATTTTTTACAGTGCTGTAGGATGGCGCTTTATCGCTGAATAAAGAATTAAGTTCATCGAAGCACTCTTGTCTTGACAATCCACGTCGAAAGTTATGAAAAATAATGGCACGAAAATTTTCACCATTCAATTCCATTTTTTGAAAGAGAAGAACTTTTCAATTTACTGTCAACAACACAAATGAAGCTATAATGGTAAATCGTCTGCTGAATTTATGTTTAAAAATATCAAACTTTCGATTAAAATCATCTGCGGTCGCCTAGCAACACTTACTGTTGCCGAGGCCAGAAATATAAATAGCAACCCTCGTACTTCCACACCTGATAAGAAATATATTCACTCATTATACGAAAAGTAAAGGCGTTGACAACTAGCAAAGAAGTTGCTTAAAGAATTTTATGCATTTGACGAATTCTGGTGCACTTTTTAATGACAAAAATTATCTGTCTATTATCTTCTTTCGCGATTCGGAAGATTTGCACAGTTATCTATTTAAGGAAAAACAATTGCCTAAGGTGCATTCATTTGTAACGCCATTTGATTACTTTATCTAAAGTAAACAATTTCTCTTACGCGTAACACAGTGTTGCCCAGCCTGTTTTTGGTGTTTTTAAGTTCTCTAAATTTAAGACGCTTTACATTGATTTCAATTCATACTTGAGTGTCACATTGAATTCTTCTCTCTGATGGCAATTCTCATTAAATAATTCAGAATATTTTTATAAATACTGTAGTAATAAAACATAATTATCATTGTTTATGTTTACGAATATTGAAATTGCAATAAAAAAATTATCTATAAAGATAATGCCCGAATATAATTCAGAACATATTTTTTCAGAAATTTGTACAATTAAAACATTTATTACATATCTTTATAACTACTGAAACTTTTACATTAAAAATGAAATTCTCTCTTATAATGTGCCTCCTGGTGCTTTGCATAAAAGAAATTATTAAATAGTGATTAAAATATTATTTCAATGATAATTATTATAGCATATTTTTATAACTCTTTTAAGCTCTACAAAAAAAAGAAATTCTTCTCTATTAATGTTAATGCTTCTAACATAATTGCAAAAACTTATTCGAAAACTTCCAAAAATCGGTTAACCAGAAGTAAGTAATACTTAATAAGTTCCAGGCATGTCTCATTTTAAAACTCTATCAATGTTATCGTTTCCTTTTGTTCCCTGACTTAGCATAAATGGCGGCGCGATTTCCCAATAAAACTCTTCATAGCCGAGATTATAAGTATATCTAACACAGCAAAATCTCGAAATCCCAATCTTCTTTCAGAAAGACGGGAGAAAAAAAAAAAAAGCGTCGTCAACTCATAAAATAACGTCCAGTGCCTTTCTAACGCATAATGAAAACAAATAAATACAAAAATAAAATCGCAATTTCTTCCTCAAAATAAGATAGAAAAGCAAAACCCGAGAGAGGGAAAAAGCATTAAACGAAATCCCCTTTTTTTTTTCCCTTTTTCATTCCAAACCACACACTCAAACCATAATCGCGGCCTTCGAGAGAGGGGAATCCGTACAGAAAAACGGTTTAATGTCTCATAATAAAAAATAAAAAAAAGTTACCCTTGATCACGGACGGTTGATTTTTATCGGTTTCATTTTCTTTATTTTACCCCATCGGAGAACAAAATATTCTAGAGAATCCCCTGTTTTATTATCTCTGCATCTAAAGAAATGAATGGAGGATTTACCGTTATGACGATGAAAGAGTCCTTAACGCGTTTGAAATAAATGGAAGTGGAATAATTATGTTATTGGTGGGATGGATCCATTTATAACTCCAAACGTGAATTGTGTGTTTAAAGCCCGGTTGAAATGATGCATTGTTTGTGTAAGGTTAAAGAGTTCAATTTTCTAACTAATTGCACAAATAAAAGCTGTTCCATTTTAGATATCGGTCTAACTTTGAGAATATTGCCGTACAATTATTTTAAAGACACAACTAGTAAGGAATTATAAATTTGGTGGGATGATTAGAAATTATACAAAGAAGGTAGGATTTTGTTGTGCTAGAGAAAAAAAAAAAAAAAAAAGTCCGTTCTGGTCCTATAAATAGGTTTGACATTGGTGCCGAGATATTAAATGATTTGAAGAACAAAAGAAAAAAAAATATTCTACGTCGAAAACAGCATTAAAATATGCACGGAGAAGCTGTTTTATAATTTTATGACTTGGAAAACAAATTGGCGAGCTTTGAAAGTTAGTCGTCAAATAAATAAGTTGCGTTAACGCTGTTTTTCGTAGCTTTGTCGCAAAGGAAAATAAAAAAATCCATAGTATAAATGCCTTACTTACACTTGAAGCAATGTGATGATTTTAAACTATATACATAATCTGGATGTGAAGAATTATTTAGGCTTTAGAACAGAACAATAAATTAAATATTGTAGAAGTTATATAAGTTTTATAAAAATTGCCAGTTAGCGACATTTTTCCATCGAAATGAAATTATCAAAATCACTGTCTTATTCTCAGTTTTCGCACATTTTTATGAGCCCAAGTATTGTATTATTTTATGAGCATTGGAGTAAGTTTTTAAATATTAAAAAATTAGACCACAAACGCTTTTTATTTTCACAAAACTGTGGCTTTTCTCCATACTGACGTTTTCCGCCATTTTCAAAATAAGAGTTGACAGCGCTCGCTTTAGTCATGAGTAGAGCCCGGATTTTGATGGACCAAAAAAATCTCAATTAATGCCCTTAAAAAGTGCACAAAATGCCCTTTAAAAGTGTAAAAATGCCCTTAAAATACGAAAATTGCGCTAAAAACGCCTTATGACATGACTTAAATAAAGTAAAAATATTGAACTAAAAAATTTTTTTACTCTTTAAAATTATTATGAGTCTCTCTCTTTAAAATTATTACTCTTTAAAATTATTAAAATATAAAGCAATGCAATAAATACTCTTTATACGTTCATTAAAGTTTGAAAAATATGTTTTATATCCTAAAATAACAAAAAAAAAAAAAAAAAAGGAAAATATATTGACTCCAAAACATTTTCATTTTGTATAGAAACTTTAATGAATATAACAACTTCCATCTCATAATATTACTAAATATCAGAATTACATTGGATTATTATTATTTTTTTTAATATTTTGAAATGTAAACGAGCGTTTCTTGTCTGAAAGTTAATTTTTATACCTGAAGAAGCTTCTTTCAACGTCTACTGATGTTATTGGTGCGTACTTGAAAAAAGACGGTCTCACTTACTGACAATTCTTCTTCAATTTGAAAAGATGTTGCTTCACCTGTTAATATCCTAGAGATTTTCTTCATTGTTTGGAAGCCAGTGTAATAATGAAAAATGATAAAAAATAATAAAAATTGGAAAAAATTAACAAAAAATTTAAAAATTGCTTTCAAATGCAAAATATGCCCCAAAATTTAAAGAAAAATGCCCTATAAATCTAAAAAAATGCTCTAAAAGTACAAAAAATGTCCAAAAATGCAAATGTCATCAAAATCCGGGCCTTAGTCATGAGTAACCGTTGCAAACTTGCAGTTATAAAAATAGCATATTATTCGCAAAAAAGTATTGTTTCATATAACGACGGAGCCTTCGAAAAACAGCTACTTCAGGAAAGTTTTAAATAGAATTCTGGACAATTTTTTTTTTCAAACCTAAACTTTAGGTACGGTATTTGTGCTAGAACAAAAAACATAGGTTCGAAGCGTCTATGTGGAAAAATGCCGCCAAATGGAATATTTTTAAAAAAAGTTTAATAATTTTTTAAATATTTAAGTTATTTGTCTGTTCTAAAGCCCAGATAATTCTTAACAGCAAGATATATATATATATATATATATATATATATATATATATATATATATATATATACGTTTAAAACTTAACCATGGCTTTTTTTTCTTCCTTTAGTTTTCCTTGGCGACAGAAAATCAGAACCAGAGTTCCTACGTACCTGGTAAAAATTAATAACTGGTATCAATTTTGTTATAAAGAAGCTGAAAAGTTCTTAATATTAGCTTCCATTATTGCAATAAAATTCTTATACGCCACATCGGATTTATATAGGCTTACTTAGAGACGATAAAATATCCTGGTAGCTACAAACATAATAATGTAAAAAAATATGCAACTATTAAAACTTTTTAGTTTTTTCCAGGTGCGTATGACACCCCGGTTACGGAGATTACCAATCCATTATTCAGAATGCCCATCAAATGTAATAAAATAACATAGCATCACGTCAAAAATACACTTATCAAATGCTAACAGGTCGAAGAAATTTCTTTCGTTAGAGAGGAAGAAAAAAATATTCCAGATATTTTCTTAAATCAAAAAGTTGTCGGTCGGAACCAAGCAGCAAATAAATGAAATCCTATAGTCAAGAGCTCGTTAATGAATTTTCGATAACGCCACTGAAGGAAAGAGTGGCGTACTTTTTCAATAAAAATGATTTCCACTGTTTTTCGGAAGATCTATTTCCAGAAAACAAAGGGAATGAAGCTGTTTTTTTTTTTTTTCTTTCAGCTTTGTTCACTGAAAAATTAAGCTTTTTACGATAAACTACGGGCATAACTGCAAAATGAGTTTTCTTAAATCTTTCTTCAAGGAACATTACCGACGTAAAGCTTTGTAATAAGATTTAAGGAAACAAATGTGGGCAACTGTAAATAATTCGGAAACTTTTGAAGTTTAATATCGCGGTAAAATTTAGCTTTATAGCGATATTGTTAAACTTTTACAACAACGGGAAATGAAGTCCAGATTTAATTTTATAAAAGTACTATGTGGTAATTTTCTTCTTATTTAATGTGCCACAATCAGTTTTTTCCTCATATTTTTGTTTAGTTTTTAAATAGTCTACAATCAACACTTTCTAAAAGGGAGAAGGCCGCCGCACGAATCAATTTAGTAGTCCCATATAACGTATATTAACTGCACAGGGGTGGGGAATAAGAAAGATGTCACAATGTTCCGACTATAAACCTGAGCAGTGGGAGGAGAAATACGAAAGACAACGTTCTGACAACAAATGATCAGATTCCTTGTTTATGATAAGTGCGGAGGTCTTCTCTCTTCTAGGTGTTACTACAAAGTGTAACTTTAGTAGAGAATCGAGATGAGAAGAAGCATAGGATAAATATTTGAGGTAGTATTCTTCCGAATCTTGGCGAAAATGGATAACAGAGAAGTAGCCAAATTTCTAAAACTAACAATGATTTCGTCAGAGAAAAAATGTGGTAATCTGAATAAAAATATGCAATAAATTGTTGGGAATTTTAAAATAATCTTTTCGATGTAAAGTCACATCCATAGACATTAATGCTAAAAGTTATAGCCAAACTTAAATGCAGTGTAAAAAAGTGAGAGGGTTTCGTTTTTATTGTTCAGATAGTTCAATATTAGAATTTCTGCGACCACTATCAGCGAGCAGTGGACGGACTGGTACCAATGTTTAGTATTTGATAAAAATATATCTAAGGTTCGAATCCTTGAGATGATTGTAGGGTCCTTCACTCACTTTTTTATTTTTTCTGCCATAAATTTTTAGAGTAAATACTAAATTTACGGTTAAAAGTACTGGCTACCTGTGCGGCGGTACTTTTCACTGTAAATTTTCAATATATATATATTTTTAAAGAGTTTGGCTTGATATCAAAAATATATAAACATCTATTACTTTTATAAACGCCAATTGGGACGAAATACTGAAGCTTAAGTTACCAGAAATAAGACCAATTTTTTTAAAAAAACAATTATAAATTTGACAACATACAGACGCTTACTGATAACACTCTAGAAGATTTCACGTTATTGGGTTACTTTTGAAAAATACAGAGCAAGCTTATTTAATTTAGTGAAAATAAAAATCGTTTATGATCTTTAATTACATAAATTAAAGTTTCAAAATTTAAAATTCATACAGAAATACTTAAGAATAGGTTTTATTAAACAATTCTTTCAGAAAAACAAAGAAAATGTACGAGAATATGAATTTGGTTTGAAGCTAATTAGGAAAAACAAATATAAAATTTAAGTCACTTTTTGCATTGCAACAATATTAAAGCAAGTGTAATTCCTACCAGATAAATTACTTTTTATTGAAAAAAAATTCTCAACTTCTTAAAATGTTTTTCACATACCGTTCGAATTATATAAGAATAACAATAGAATACATAATATTCTTACCTTTTAGTCAAAAGGCAGAATCCTATTTCAAAAGCAGTTATTTCGAATGCTTAAAAATTCATCTATTATTAAAATAACACAATAGACTCCTTTCTAAACAAATCAGATTCTAAGAACACTCATCGTATTCCAATTACTGTTCTTAGAATACATTTTTCAAGCCACCCTTTTTTGTTGCTACGAAATTGCCTTGATACGTTCTGAAGGAGAGGAATTATTCTTGCCTCTTTGTTTTATGCAGATGAATTAAAAATACATATTCATCGAAAAAGAAGAAAGACGACGATATGCAATTTCGAAAGGGAGCATTTTTTTTTTGTTATTTTTTCTCTTGTGAATCTGGCAACAGCTTCGAAGTAGCAGCAGGAGCGACGGAACTCAACTCCTTCTACCGTTTAACATAATTTCCTCATGTAAATGCAATTAGGTATTTCATGCTTGCTCGGGTTAAAGCTGCCTACAGATTGCGAAAGAAAAGTTGTTGACCGCCCCAGACAGGGGAGAAATATATACGTATCTTTTTGAATTTGTACGTAGGCGAATTTTTTGAATATATATATGTTTCACATAAGGTCTCGAGGTGCTCGATTGCTAATAAAAAAAATAATAAAAAAATATAAAATTTTTTTTATAGTCTTAACAACATAACTTTTCCAAAATGTAAAGACGATATGAAGTGAAAAGTTAACACCATACAAATATTAAATTTTCCCCCTTCTTTTTAACAAATAAAAAATAAATAAAATAAAACATTAGAATCTCGCTGATTAAAAGAGCCACATAAAGTGAAATGAAGAACGCCGGCAAGACACAGTGTTAAACGGAGCACTAATTGCATAGCAGGATAACGGAGCATAGCAGGATATTATTATCACAGTGCTTCCAAAAAAGGTTGGACATGTTAGAAATCTTTAACAAAAATATTTAAAAAAAAAAAAAAAGATTTATTTTAAATCTTAGTACTACTTGACCGCTTGCATTCAAAGCGGTGGAGAATTGATGATCTATTCCCAACTCTTCACATCGCGAAGCTGTTGCAAAATTCAGTCTTATGACGGGTCATGAGAATATTTCCATCGTATTAAGATATTTAACCATCCAAATTGCCCCCTTCGTCATTTGGCAGAGCCAATGAATCGATCTCACCTCCATCGTTGCTCTTTGCTCCATGGTGACTCTGACTTTTAATGACTTAAGCCAACTTTTATGTTCTACTTCAATGTACTTTGTTGTTATTCCTTTTGTATTGCATCGCCATTGGAAATAAAATTTAAAAATAAAAAATGTTCTTTTCTTATAATTATCTTCCTTCCCTTTCCTATGTGGGGATAGTAGTTATCGACTATGTCAGCCTCCATCTATGAAAAGGTAACCCACCATAGAATCGAGTTAACATGTCTTATAAACTAGTGAACTAAAATTACATTTTTGTAGTGGAAGATACACTACAGTACTCCTTCACCAGAATTATATCTCTGTGATAGAATTAGATGAACGGATATCACTAGTGTTTTGAAAGAAGCCGGGAGAGCTGTATTAAGATCGCCGCACTTTTTGAGTGCTGATCATGAGAGCTGTATTAAGTTCACGGTCGTGGTCGCTCCTGTGTTGCCATTAGCAGTCGAGTGAATACGTTGTACGTTATGCGTGATCGAAACTGAGTAGCTACAGCACGAGGAGGTGGGTAATGTCGCAGTTACAAGTAGCAAGTCAACTGTTCAATGTGGACCATTCATCGAAGTAAGTGTGTTCAAATCGTAGTGGACGTTTCTGCTAAGGTAGGCGTGTTCACATCACGCCCGAAGGTCACCAATGTGGGGGAAGTCACATCGTTCATGTCAACCTTCATCCGTGAGAAGGTTTTAATGACGCCAACACAAGTGGCATTTCCACACCATTCATGTAACCAGGATTGATCCAGGAGTTTTCTTGTGTTCTGGATTGGGTTCAAAATTACAAGGCTACGGAGTTGAACGCTAGTAGACCCCCCCCCAAATGGGTCGGCTGTTCGACAACTGTAATAAAATGCTATTTTTTCCTCTCAGTTTATTTTAATAAATACATTGAATAGTTTCGAAGCATAAATTTTTTCGTGTTGAATTTTAAATTATAAATGATTATTTAATAATAATTCACTAACCTTGAAGTTTATAAATGCAATGTTTGATGGTAAACAAAGTTTGCGAATAAAATACTAATTGTTTTTTTCCAAACTTGGTCTTCATTTCTTACAGTAGTTTGACTGTAATTTTAACTACATTTCTTCATAGCCTGTACTGAGAATAATACTTTATAGCATCAAAACAGATATGTGCTTTCCAGCAATTTAATTTTTATGCTTCTTACATAGGTTTCTTTTCTTATGATACATTTCGTTTAAAGCATGGAAGTATGAAAATGAGATAAAAACAGACTGCAATTGAAGATCGAGGAGGAATAACGGTGCATTGAAATAATATCCAGACATATTTATTAATTTGATTTACTTTCAATTAAAAAAATTTCTAATTTTTAACGCGCTTCTACATTAAATTTTAATAAAGCGTTGCTCATTTCCTTTTACATTTCATTTTTTAACTTATTTAATCGAGTACTTTTAACGATCCTTTCTCGCCCGTTATATTTTACGATTTCTATTTTTGACTAATAGTTATACTTAAAATTCAAAATTATTCGCCAATTCGAGCTGTGGATAGTTAAAGAGTCGCCATTTGGCAGCATTAAAACATGCCAAATTTCTAAGTTCGTTTAAAGCAACCACTAAACATTTTCTTCATGATTTGAATTTTATTATTCTCTGTAAATTTACGTTATTTTTTACATCTCCCTGCCTCCGTTCGAAAAATAAAGCGAAGGACCAATTCATTGCATTTTTTTTTATTTTTTTTTTTAATAAAATGAGATATTTCTCAATTTTATTGTGGTTATTGAGTACTCACGGCATTGCCTCATAACACGAATCTTATAATAATAAATAAAAAAAATAATAAAAAAACGGGTTCCCCCAATATAAAGATTCGATCGTCATCTGTTGTATTTTGAAGATAACTATGTTTTGATAAATAACTTTAAAAATCGGATCTTCTCGAAAGTTATTAAACAGTGAAAGTTCTATGGAAAAACGGCTCCTGTTCGCGCTTTCACTTAGAATCAATTTTCATGGACATAAACCGTTCTTCCCCTTGACCTACTTCTTTTAATTTTCATTCTACGCTAGCAAGCAAGAATTAGCGACAAAATAGAATTTTTGCAACTTGACAAAACAAACACTTAAAAAAAAAAAAAAAAAAAAAAAAAAAAAAAAAAAAAACAATTTAGAATTTTAGGGCAGATTTAAAATTCTATGAAAGCATCCTAAATTCAGAATTTTCCCTCGAGATACATACACTTTGGACTTCAAGTTGTTAGACGTTTGCAAAATGTTAAAAAGGCTTTAAATACAACACAAGTGAAAGATTTTTTTTATTTTTTTCGTTTGTAAAATGTTAGCTTAAAAGCATTAAAATAAAATATTCAAATTACAGGGTAGAAAAGCAAACAAAAGACAAATGATTATGTGAATTTTTTTTTTAACTCATTAAACAAAATGCGTATATATATTTTTTTTCTTTCAAATTCTCTCTTTTTTTGCAGATTTTTTTATTTCTTCTTTCAATTTATTGCTATAGAGTTTTTGAGAAAACTTTGTAGCGTAATTTGTTTACATTTCGAAAAAGGTACATTTGAATGGTAAATTACATAGACATTGAGATATCATTAGGCAAATAAATGTGACACAAAAAAGGGAAAATTACATTTATTTCCATCTCAGGCGTCAAATTATAGGGATTTTTAAATTTAAAGGGAAAAAATCCTATAAAAAAATCTTCAGCATCTAAACAAATTCTGCAAACAATAACACTATGATCACCTTTTCAAAATAGCTATTTCATTTTTTGTAAAAAAAATTATTCTGTGTCTTTTGCGTCATTGTTTGAATGTGAAGAGAGAAAAAAATTCCCCATAATTTAAATCTGTTGCCATTCGACGTTCGCATAATATTACTGAAAAAAGATGTTGCACAATGAACCTTTTTTTTCCTCTTCGGGAAAAAAAAAAAAAAAAAAAAAAAAAAAAAAAAAAAAAACGATTTTTTTTTTTCCTTCTCTTCATCGATTCGGGTATATTTTTATTTCCAAGAAAAAAAATCTAAAAAATAAAAAAAAATCGCCAAAATAAGAGAACATGGCGTTATGTAACAAGATTTTAGCGAGAATATGAAAGGAATGAGGCAAAAAACAGATGTTCCCAAGTATTTTTTTTCTTTCTTTTAGACTCAGCATTACGCCTAGGTCTTCTTTTCAGTTAAGGTTACCCGGGGGAAACGTTATCTCTTACAAAGATGTTGGAAGTAAAGAGAGAAATATTTTTCCCCCTTCAAATAAAATTCTTTTTTTTTACCAGTTCACACAGATATTTCTCATTCATCAAGTTCTTACCTCTTGCCTATGTTTCATATTAAATTTACTTATTTTTGGAGTAAAAAATAAAGGTTTCAATAGCTTTTAATTAGAAAGTAAAATTACGTTGGTAAAAATAATAAAGCTTGGATCTAAATTTATTAAAATTACCCATATTACACAAGTTCTGTAAAAAAAATTTCGAAATCTAGAACTATTGTAACGATTATTTTCAAATAATACTAATTTTTGTGGCAACGCTGTTTTTCTACGCGAGAATTTCAATAAATAAATAAATAAATACATGTAGTAGTAAAAATTACATATTTGTTTGCTATTCTAATTAATAATTTAATTTACATTGATTTAAATAAAAACGCTTGGTACTACCCATTCAACTGGGGATGCATATTGTTTCGCCCTTCCAACTTCGGGTGCGCATGTTAGCCTTACAACTTTAGGTGCTTGTTCCAACTCATTCAACTATAGATGCACGATCATTCTCATTCACTGTCAGATGCATATTCCTATCCATTCAACTACAGATGCATATTCCTACTCTTTCTACCTAAGCCTATTTAAAACCCATTTAAATATAGATGCACGATCATCCCATTCAAGTTCAGATGCACGTTCCTACTATTCAATTTCAGATGCATATTCCTACTCTTTCATCTTCAGATGCATATTCCTACTCTTTCATCTTCAGATGCATATTCAACTATAGATGCACGATCCTACTAATTCACTGTCAGGTGCATATTCCTATCCATTCAAATACAGAAGCACGTTCCTATCCATTCAACTTCAGATACATATTTCTACTCTTTCAAATTCGGATGCATATTCCTATTCTTTCAACTACCTATGCATATTCCTACCCATTTAAATATAGATGCACGTTCCTAACATTCAATTTCAGATGCATATTTCTACTCTTTCAACTTAAGATGCATATTCCTACCCTTTCAACTACAGATATAGCTTTCTATTCATTCAACTATAGATGCACGTTCGTACCCATTCA
>OX421977.1:18325399-18495399 GCA_949128135.1 Parasteatoda lunata
GTCTGTTAATTAATACTAATAATATATTGGATTTTTTGTTAGTTAAAAATATTTAAGTAAAAAATGTTACAATTGACCCCACTCTCCCCTACATATAATAAATTTAAAAAAAGAAACAATGGCTGTTGGTCCATCTTTGAAATATTAAATACATATTAGTTTAAAAAGATCAAGTTGTTTAAGCCACTTTTCTCAAAATCAAGAGTGAAATTCTTACGTTTTTATTTTCAAATTGTACGTAGTGCATGTTTGATACGAATTCTGCTCCCGTAAAATATCCTAAATGGTAGACGGATCATGGGATAGAATCCCCTTGCCGCTAGGGTAACCGTGAGAAATTTTCCTCTGCATGTAAAGCAAATGCGGGTTAGTATCACTAAAAAGTGTTCCACGAAAGGTAGTTTGTCTTATTGATTGATCTACGAGTTCCCTTGTCTTTAGGTTGAGTTCAAAATTACAAGGTTACAGAGTTAAACATTAATAGTACTAAAGTCAGAAATGGGTCAGCTGAAGTATGTAATAAAATAAATTTGCACGGGAGTATTTCGTTGGTTTTGCGAATTAAATTGCATCATTGATAGGCCACTTCTATGGGTGACTAACCTTTGAAAAACAAAAAATCTATATTTTGTAACTTACTACGCAAAACACACATCTTCAATTTTTTTTTTTTTTACTTCAGTTAAAAAAAAGAACTAATATAATTTCCCCTGAGGAATTTATACTTAAATAAGTTAAAAGAAAGGTTGGTAACAGATCTAACATTAACGCTACCTACATAAAAACTTTAATGTTGATTCATTAAGAAATTGTTCTGTAATAATTGCATTATTTATTAGTAGTGCTCTAAAGGCAGGAAATACTCTGAGGAATTAAGAGGTAATAAAGAGGCATAGAGATGGCGAATTCCTATACTTTTGCATTAGGATGCGCAGAGGTGATGTGCGCATGCTAATGAAAAAAATATGGGAATCTGCCTCTCGTATGCATCCTACTTACCACTCGCTCCCTCTGTGTGTTGCCTCCCTTAGAACAAAGGTGTATTATTGCTGTTAGACAAAAGGAGCATTAATTATTACCCAAAGACTGATTATATGCTATGATTCTAAGATGAAGGTTTAGTATAGTTAGGTATTAATGCTGTGTATATTTTGGTTAAAGGGTTTATTCTAGATCTTTAAAAAGGCGAATCACTAGAAACAAAAAGACACTATATACTAGAAAAAAAAAAAAAAAAAAAAAAAGAAGAAGAAGAGAGAGAAGGACATATCTTATTAGCACGGTTTTTAAGAGACTCACCATTAAAAAAAAATATATAATTTTCATGCTGGAAAGGTTCACCTTACAAAAGAATTTTTTTAATATAAAAAATTGCACCTTTAATAAATCGGTTTTAAAAAGATAGTCTTTTTCACATTTTAAAAATATTGCGTATCGTAATAACATTGTTGTATATACTCGTATACGGGGATTTCATAAATAGGGAAAATCAAAACAACTAAGAAAGAAACATATAAGCAGTGCATTAACCGTCGAAAAAACGATCGGAAAACAACGTAAATTTACATTAGAATTGTCGAGAATCGAGGACATCAAAAAGTGATAACTATAATACAAAATTCGCTGGCAATAACATGGTATTTTAAAAAAAAGCAGAATTGAAAAAAAAAAATTTTTTTAAATAGCTGAAAAATGATAAATAACTGCTGAAAATAAAATCAATAATCGATGTGAATTTATGATTAGTAGAGAATTGAATTTGTCAAAAAGGTATACTTTAAATTCGAAATACGCGTGCAGTACTGCGTATCATTGCTTTTAGAAGAAATGTATATTATTGCTTGAAAACTAAATGTTTAATATTGCTCTATAACTAAAGATGTATTATTGTTTCAAGACTAAAATTGCTTTATTGTTTGAAGACTGGAAGGTGTTTTATCATACAATTTTGTTCTAGGACTAAATGCGTATTAATTATTACTAAAAGTGTATTAATTGAGTATTACTGCTTTAAAAACTCGGTACTATTATAGACTAAAGGTGTAAGTATTAACTAGACTGATGGTACATTATTGCTCGAAGACATTGCTAATAAAAATGGTATATTATATTTCTAAGAGTGAAAATATACCAAGGCTCTAAGACTAAATACGTAAATATAATTAATTAAAGTAAAAACAAGTAAGCAGAATAAGTTTTCTTCAGTTTTATGTCGAAAAACTGACAGTTAATATATCCTACATCAAAACACTTCTATATTTTGAAACAATACCCGAAGGCTAAAATTTATTATGCTACAACAGAAACTTCTAAAGTGGATAACTTTCAAAATTACGCAAAGTTTAGCAGGAAAAGGAAAACCAAAAAGAAGGGAAAAAAATCGAAGTGACAAAAGAAAATTTTTGAGAGGGAATGAGATAAAGGATGAAGACTTGATTGGTGTTGACACAGCAAATGGGAGACCCATGCCTGAGGGGGTCTTTTCCCATTCTCCTGCAATCCGGAGAAAAGGGGAAGGAGGAACAATTGAGTAATATTTTTTGAAAAAAAAATAAAAAAATACTGAGTATATTAAAGAAAGAAAAAAAAAGGAGAAAACAAAGAGCACGTTCTTGGAGATTTTGATTTCATTCAAAGCACACGTGACAGATTGAATTTATTTTTTCCGGAAAAACTATTGGTGGCATCGGATAATCCGTTTTCATACTAGAATTTTTCAAGTTCTTCTTTTTTATTGAATTAAATTTAATTCTTTTTCCAAACAAATTATATTAAGGAAGACATAAAAAAATATATATATACATATAAAAAAAATAAAAAAAACGTGGACAAAATATGAATGTTATATTCGTAAAGTGTAATAAAAAAAATAAATATTCGTAAGATAAAACTGTGTTCAAAATAATTAATGAAAACTATCAAAAAATATTTTCGCTTGATCTTGTTTTGTTGTTTTTTATTTTAACAAAGACCAGGAAAAAACAATAAATTATTCATTAATCAGTTTTCTTAGAACTTGAAAACCAAATTGTTTAGAATTGCCATTCATAGCATATATACATATGCCTTGTAATATTTTGTATAGTATGATGAGACATTTAGTTTCCGGCAAGTCTGCGGCGCTAAAATCAAATTTAAAGCTGGATTTAAAACCAATGGTAATGGCAACATATTTTCCGGTACCCCAATGGCACTAAGATCAAACTTAAAACCAGATATAAGACCAGTGACAATAAAACATAATACAATCGAATTTGCCGGTATTCCTATCATTTAAAAATCGTATTTAAAGTCAGATATAAGACTTGCGATGGTAGAAATCTGATTTGGATTTGCCGGTACTTCAATGGCGCTAAGACCAAACTTAAAGCCGGCTGTAAAACCACTGGTAATAAATAAAACGACACGGGATTAGTCAGTCAAAATCGTCGCGCCAGCTATATTTAAATCAAATACATCTGAATTTGTTGACATCTCTATTGACGCTAAGATCAAATTTAAAGCCGGATGTAAAACCACCAGTGATAATAAAACTAAGTTTATTAGGATTTACCGGTACCTCTATGGCACTAAGATCAAATTTAAAGGCGGATATAAGACCACCAATGACCACCACTTATGACGCTAAGATTAAATTTAAAGTAGGTCACGGACTACGTACGTCACATTTGTATAACACAGCTACGTATACGTA
Organism: Parasteatoda lunata; assembly: GCA_949128135.1. Classification (NCBI taxonomy): domain Eukaryota; kingdom Metazoa; phylum Arthropoda; class Arachnida; order Araneae; family Theridiidae; genus Parasteatoda; species Parasteatoda lunata. Next base: position 18,329,094 of record OX421977.1, read on the forward strand.
TATCAACCGCTGAGGAAACTGAAGTTTCGAAATGTTTACACGTTCAATTTAGAATAAGTTACACAATTCACTGGAAAATATCTTACATTGAAGAATATGTTTTAAAAGATGAAATAAAAAATATTAAGGGAAGAAAAACAATAGTAAAAAACTTTTAATTAGCAAATGAATGCAAGGGGGATTTTTAATAATAATAAAATAAAAAAAGAACTTATCCATTGCTTTAGAAACATTGCATAGAAACAAAGTAATGAAGAAAGTAACAATGTAACAATAATTCTCAAGCTTGGCTATTTCCCCCTCCTTTTTTTTCGAATTGTTCCGACGATAATGAAAGAAATTCAGTAAAACGAATAAAACTGATTACGCCCAAATAGTATAAAAGCTCCATTGTATTTACCCAAGGCACTTAAAACCGTTTTTCCAAGTTAAGTTCACGAATAGCCCATCTCTTCAAGGTCAGGGTCCATTATTTGAAATTGACTTTTTCATAACATTATACTTCATAAATAACCATTTGCGAGGTAATAAAAAATATTTTACCTGTCAATCGGTAGTGAGGGTTATTTCTAGATTCGCGTGACAAACACCGATTTTAGTTTTATCGTTCCATAAGGAGTTTTTCGAAAGAAAAAAAAAATACATCGAAACAATAAATCTTAAATGTATAGATTGAAAATGGATAATATACTTGATTATTAAGTAAAAAATCTGGGTAGTACTGATTAGATTGCAAAAATCATCGATTTCCAAAGTTTAATATTGGAACTTTTTTTTGTTTGCGGTGAATCATGGAAAAATAAAGAGCAATAAAAGAAAAGAAAGAAAAGGTAGAAAATTTAAAGAAAAAAAAATTAACTATATTAATCATTATTTGCATTTATTTAAGATAAGAAATCCTTGTCATCGATGCAGGTCATTATTCCTAATATATTATTCGAGCATTACAAACTTGAAAGTACTCATGGCATTCTTGAATTAAACATGAAAAAAACTGGAAGAAAAAAAATGATTAAAAATAGTACGAATATTAAAAAACTAAATTACTTATAAAACTAGTTATTTTATTTGCAATAGTGCTTATGAGTCAGCTAACTTATAATAAAACTAGGTAAATAACCAGGTAAAAACTACAAAAAGAACTATTAATAATTAGAAGTTAAAATGTGTTATATAAAACTAAAGACATCATAAATCAATAAGAAATCGTCAGACAGTAAGGCATGGATTAAATTAAAAGGAGTCAACTCAGTTAAAATATTAACTGTACTGCAATAATTAAAAAATTGCAAATAAAAAAAGAAGAAAATGAAAAAATTAATTTTTTTAACTAAATTGTTTTTCTTTAGTTTTTAATGTTATACGAAACCTGCCTTTAAAAAATTCTGTACGCTTCTTTCATAATTTCAGAAATATTTCTGCACAATTTATTGGGCCCTAGTTATTATCAATTTACATAAAAACTGAGTTCATTGTGGTAGACCAAGAATGAATTTTTTTAAAGCCCTCTTAGAAAAAAAAAAAAAAAAAAGACACCTACTAAACACATTTCCACTAATATTACATATCTACCCCATCTACTAAAATTCAATGTATACAAAAACGGAGTTCATTGAGTCCCGATCGTTTGTCAAAGGCTTTATTACAAAAAAGACACCTACTAAACATTACTACATCTCTACTATATTTACTAAAAACAAATTAACAACGGAGCTCATTGTGGCTCTCCGAAAGCCATTTTTTTTCCAAAGGCCCCCTAGCAAACAATCCACCTACTAAACATCGAATTTCCACTCAAATTACTACATCTCTACTAAAAATCAATGTTCTTTTCTATTACATCTTCTAAAAATCAATTTTTACAAAAACGGAGTTTTTTTATAGCTCACAAAAAGTCTATTGTATTTCAAAGGCCCTCCTACTGAAAAAATGATAACTACTAAACATCAAATTTCCACTGAAATTATTACATCTTCTAAAAATCAATTTTTACAAAAACCGAGTTTTTTAAAGCCCACAAAAAGTCTATTCTTTTTCAAAGGCCCTCCTACAGAAAAAAATGATACCTACTAAATATCAAATTTCCACTGAAATTACTACATCTACTAAAAATCAATTTATGTAACAACGGAGTTTATTAAGACCCACCAAAAGCAATTGTTTTTCAAAGGCCCTCTTCTAACCTTTTAGGGCAGCGGTTCCCATTTTTTTAAAATTATCTTTTGCAATGGAAACCTATATGTTCCTTCGGCGGAACCAAAACTTAATTTTAAAAAAATATATAAAGATATAACTGTTAACATATTCAACGATGATATATTACTTTATTTTAAGATATTAACTACACGAATGAATTTCTTTCATTGTTTTATTACTAACCAGTCACTTAAGGCGGCCAGCTGTCCGCCACGCTAAAGGTTTTCACAAATAAAGTTTTCTAGCAGAGACACGATCCTCTTCCAATCTTCTTGGACGTTTCTCAGGTAATTCTCGGACCCTAGCACTGCTAATTGAGACACGAACCTCTTCTAATCTTCTTTGACGTTCCTCAGGTGTTTCTCGGGCTCTAACACTGCTAGTTGAGACACGATCCTCTTCCAATCTTCTTTGACGTTCCTCAGGTATTTCTCGGGCCCTAGCACTGCTAGTTGAGACACGATCCTCTTCTAATCTTCTTTGACGTTTCTCTGATACTTCTTGGGCTCTAGAATTGCTTGTCGAAATTCGGTCATGTTCCATCCTTCTTTGACGTTCCACAGACGTTTCTTGGGTCCTTCTTCTTTGAGAATCTCTTAATATCTTTTTCTTTGACAAAATACAAAATTTTTTGGAAGGCGGTTCTGCCATGTCAGTAATCGGGTATTAAGAAGTCAACGAATACTTTAGAACAACAATTACTATGAAAGCAAATCATGAAACTTCAATATTAAAATCTAAGTGCTTACCTGCAAACTGAAACTTTCTGAGAATAACTAATTACATTTAATAAAAACTGTTAAAATAAAGAATAGAAAAACCAAAGAGATCCAAGGTAAGTGTGATCGTACCTTCAAAAACAATTAAATTCCTATTTTATATATTATATAGCTACAACGCTTAAGAAAAAAAAAAAAAAAAAAAAAAACTAAAATGCTAAATACATGAAAAGAACACGAAAACGAATTAATTTTTGATGGTATCGATTTCTATTTCTATATAATTTTTTATGGTATCTATTTCTATATCGCTACAAAAATTATTGTCTTCGCTTAAGAAAAAAAAAATAGAGCGTGGAAAGAAGAAAAACTTATTATAACAATTATGAACAGCGACAAATATATCAAAGCGAAGCGTTCTATTTACGTATCGAATATGTTGCCACATTTTTAATACAAAAGTTAAACTTTTCTCCACTTTGATAAATGTAAACTAATGCGAACCTTACAATTAAATTATTAATTCCTTCGTACATTATTGGTTTAAGTTGTCGAAAATTAATATTTCAATTGTAAGGTTCGCATTAGCATCTATTATAAAAGTGGAGAAAAGTATATGCATTTTTTAATAGTTTTTTGAATATGGCTCTTTGAAGAAGAAAAAGCATAGATTTTCTTACAAAATGACTGATAACTAAAAAACTAATCCAAATTTTTGAAAAAAAAACATTCTTCTTCATTATGTCAAAACACAATTATGTGCCGAGTTTCGTGCATGGGCGAGGCTTTTGGGGCGATATATTGTGATTACAGACAGACACACACACAGCCGCGTTTATTATTATGTATAGATAATCTTACATTAGATTTTATGCGCTACAGCTAAATTAGAGCTTTGCTAGTCTAGGTAATGAATTTGTTTTTAGTGCATTGAAACTGAGAGAGAATAAAATGAGCAGAATAACGGTTTTCTTTAAAATTAAAACATACATGTTGAAAATGATTATTAGGAAAACGCACTTCCTTAATACAGTCAAACACGGTCAAAACGATATAGTGAACACGGTTTATAGTGAACTCCCGGATATAATGAACGAAATGTTCGGTCCCGTGCCTTGCTATACACGTATAATGTTATTTTTTGTGGATATAGTGAACCAAAAAATTGAGGAAGTTGGATTTAATGAACTTTTTTCTGTCTTCGGCTGATTTTTTTTTCTCATTTTTTTGTAATAATTTTGAAATTTTTACTTCAAGATAAATACATATACCGTTTTTTAAAACCGTCTATACAGGGGAATGTAGCGATAAGCATTTTTTCTTCTTTGCTTCTTTCCCATCCCTAAACCCCATCCTTTTTTGTACGCAAAACGAAAAGTAATGAAAAATAACACATTTTTTGCTACTACATAATATTTTACAGTCCTTTATTTAAATAATGTGTAATAAAAGGGAGCAGTTTGGGATCAATTAGTTAAATTGCCTGCTTAACGGATATAGTGAACACCCGGTTAAAGTGAACCAAAATTTCGGTCCCTTGAAGGTTCACTATAGCGGGGTTTGACTGTAGCATAATAAGTTAATTTAGATAGATTAGAAAAGCCTGCCTAATGGGGAATGCGAATTTTTTAAATATTTATATAATTATCTTTTTTATAATTTATTCAATTTATTGTTATTAAAATAATTATATATTTCTTTCTTTTTTTTTTAAAAGAAAAAAGAACCACTTCTCTTTTATTGGCATTTCAGTGGGAGTAATTTCATAGGGGCAACCAAAATATTAAGTAATGGCTTATTGATTACATTTAAATGTATTTGAAAGATCCAAAATCATTACGGGTAAAAAAAAAAAAAAGGTTCTAACTCTCGGAACCCCTTTAACTTTTTTTATGGAACCCTAGGGTTCCGCTGGTTTCAAAAATGATGTGCACTCCAAAATAAGGGAAATAAACTACGGCTGGAAATGAAATATTCACAGATGCATTAGCACTGCAAAGAAAAACAAAAAGCAAGTCTAAATAAAATACTTCATAAAGCGAAAATAAAAAGGACCACAGAGAAAAAAAAAAAAAAAAAATTGTGATTCACTTCTGCTCATATAACTTTCATCACAAACGATAACATATCAAGCAGGGTGGTCGCGAATAACTTCAATCCAAAGATGTTTATTCTCGCCGACATACTTCGGAAAAAAAAAATGTCCTATAAAAATAATAGGAAACCATCTGTTGTGGTTTGGAGTGACATTGATTGGTTGATGGCAGCCTAGTCATCTTGGCTTTCAAAAAAGAAACCCAACCACGGTTAACAGTTATCATTGTTGGGCCGAAAGTTTTATAACTGTGCAGAGATGTGATTGAACAAAAAAAAGGAGCTTTGTAGGAAAAGCGCTCGTAAAAATGATAACACGATGGAATCCAATACAATGCTATCTCTTTTTCGTTTTAAGGAAAGAAAGGGATTTTGTGTGCATGTGTTTGTAATAGTGTTTTTGTTTATTTCTTATTCATTTTTGTTTTCCTTTTATCCACTTCATTGAAAAACAGATAATTTTTTAAAAAAGGAATATTTTAAGTAGTACTCTATTTTTGAATCTACTTCAAGTTGAAAAAAAGAGTTTCGCCTTTACATCATTTTGTTGCAGTTATTATTCTGCATAAATATTTTCATTCTTTTTTTTTTTTTCTGTTTGAGCAAGGGCAGAAAGGATACTTGGTACTAATAGTAGAAAATGGGAACTTTAATGTGTGGATCTCATTCCTAAAAGGAAATAGCAAAACTTTAATATAAAAGGAAGAATAGTTGGTAGATGCCATTTAACATAAATAAACGGAAATATATTGCGACATAGGATTCACTGTTTAAAATAAATATTAAAAAAATTTATTACATTACAATTCGAAATTATTTTGAAAGAAAATATTTTTGATAAAAATCAGTTTTATAATTGTGTGCAAAAAGTTTTTCATTCGTTTAACAAGTTTCCGGGATGCGATTTTTTAATGCAGCAATTTTTTAAGACCAGCTCTCCTGTTTAGCATATTTTTAAATTAAAAAAAAACATGATTTTAGAGTTTAGGTAACAAGCTTTAAAAGAATTAAAGGCTTGCATTAACTACAGGCAAGTGGAAAATTTCCGAAACAGAGAGAGTCGTTAAGGTCGTTGGATAGTTCATAGGGTATGGCAAACTACGTAAAAAGTGAAATTAATATTAAAGGATCAGAATATTGGCATATTCTCTGATATAATATTGACACTTATTGAATCAAGTTTCGATAATCAAAAATCTATCATGTTAAAAAAAAAAAATGTATATATATATATATATATATATATATATATATATATATATATATATATATATATATATATATATATATATATATATATATATATATACATATTTAGAGAAAAGCAGAAAGAAAAGTACGATTTTGTGTTCGATTTCGTAACTTAATAATAGTAAGTATACTAAATTAACACGTTTGTGGTCATCTCTTAGTCTTCGAACCATTAAGAGTGACACACAGTACGTGAAAATCCGATCATAAGAATAAAAGTTATATAAATTTAAGAAATCATGGTGAAATTTGGGCCGAGCCATTTTCTTTCTTTTTTTTTTTTTTTGTTTTTTTTTTTTACTTTTGCCTTGAATGCAACCATGTAAAAAATGGACACTCAAATATCATGAAACCTTCGTTTTCGACGAAACAGTTTCCTGGCATATGCTCCGAGCAAATTTTTCGTCAAAGTGACGAAATAACTGTCGTCCTTTCTTCGCAGAAACGAATTTTGTCAAAATTAAACAAATATTTCCTCATTCTATTATTTACAAAAAAATAAATAAATAAATAATAATTAAAAAATGACAATAATAAAATAAATAAAAAAAATTATATTGCAGTTTATAAAATATTTAAATTTTCTACTTATCATTTTATCGTGGACATCATATAGGTGGATCAATGTTGCTCTAACAACGCTAGAAGGACTGATAGAGCCGAGGGATAAATTACAGCGACTCGAAGAAGGATTCGAACCCGGGATCCTTCTGGTAAGCCTAGTCACACAAGCCTAGTCGGCTCACTTAGTCACTTCATTTTTGATCTTCAAATCTTCATTTTAGTCACAATCTTTACACAATGCACTACGGTGATGTTTCGAATTGAGAAAACATTCTTGTCATACATTTAAGAGTTCGCGTTTCGTCACAAATCACGAAATTTCGTGACTAAATTATTTTAAAAATTGACTAAATATAGCTCAAGGGTTGTTGAATTGCCAAAAGTCATAGTTTCACTTCTAACAGTTTAGAAAATATGTTAATTCGATTGATTTACCATAATCTTAGTTCTAAAAGTTAGGAAAATATTTTAATTCGATTGATTTGCTTTGCTCTTATATCTGAAAGTGAAGAAAAGCTTTTAATTGGATTCACTTACCATAATCTAATCATATTTTTAACAGTTTAATACTACGTAGTATTTTCAATTCTCCATGCTACTTTGATAGAGTTTTTTTTTTTCTTTTTTCCATGGAGTATTTTGTTTGTTCAAGCATATCTACTTTAAATTGTCTAAGTTGAATAGCGATCGTATAAAATCATGCATTTTCCTTTCAATTTGTAGCGAATTCGCTTAAAATTAATATTCCCATATAATCTACTGCTAAGTTAGTAAATAAGACTACCTGAGACTGAAAATTAATAGAGTACTTATCAAGGAAAAATAAGAGAAGTGAGTCTCAAGAACCTCTATAGAAGGGGTTTTGATATATTAGGGAAAAACATTTCTAAGAAGCTTCAGGGAAAATGTCACTAGTTGCTGGACATCTCATAACTCACACAGCCAATAAACAGTGAAGGAGGAGCTGGCCGGACGTGACATCCAGTTGAAAGGTAGGGGATTTCGTCCGGACAGATGATACAACTTGGAAGAAACTTGCTGTGTCATGGCTGTTCTTTCATGGCTGTCAATGTCTAGGGGAAGTTAGTTGGCAGCTAACAAATAACGGATTTCGTTAAGGAAAAGATTTCGTTCCCAAGCAAATAAGGCAAGTGTCAGGAGTCAAGTGAAGAGATTTAAAAGTTTCTGCACTAAAGGGTTAAAAAAATAAAATAGTTTTTCAAATGTAAGTTGGACTATAAAAAACTTAAGTTTAGAGTAAAGTTTTGTATTAACATGTTCTAGTTACGCTTCAACATGAGAATACAATGGAGATCGGCTTAGATGCTGTGCGTTTCGGATTTTTGGTTGTTACGGCAATGATTATATTCTATTTTATAAAACCACCGTCGAACAGTCGAGCCAATTCCAACCTTACAACTATTAACGTCCAACTCTATAGCTTTGTAATATTTAACCCAACCCAGAAGACAAGGGAATTCCTAGATCGAGCCTAAGGACAACCTAGTCTTTAATGGAACACTTTTTATGGAACAAACCCACATTTCCGTTACACGGAGACGAAAACTATGAAAACTTCCCACGGTTAGTCGGACAACAAGGGGGATTCTATCCCATGATCCGTCTACCACTTAAGATATTTAAGGTCAGAATATTTTACGGGAGCAGAATTTGTATCAACAAAAGCCACGGTGCCTACCGTGCAACTGGAATTGGCAATTGCTTATTTTGAAAATAGCGCAAAACGCCAATATGAAGAAAAGGCAGTTTTGTAAAAATGAAGAACGTTTGTGGTCTAATTTTTTAATATTTAAAAAATAACTCCAATGCTGCATTATTTGGGCTCATAAAATTTGTAAAATCTGTGAATAAGGCACGGATTTTGATAATTTTCATCTAGGTCGAAAAAATATCGCCAAATTGACAATTTTTAAAACAGTTTAATAACTTTTAAAATATGTAAGTTACTTGTCTGTTCATAAGCCCAGATGATTCTTCAAGGCAAGATTATATACATCTATAGTTTAAAATCACCGCATTGCTTCAAGTGTGAGGCATTTAAACTATGACCTTATTTTCCTTGGCGACAGAGCCTCGAAAAACAAGGTTAAATCCTATAACGCAATGAGCTTTTCTTAACTCTCAACGGAGTAAAGTGTATTTCAAGATTCGCTACGACGCAGTTTTGCTGACTTGGCGATAAAATGATTGTTCTAGGACTTCCTGTTTCATAGCGATAGAACCATATTTAGGGAATCATGCGAGAAGAGTCTAGAATAGTGTCGAAGTTATATTATTACAGGTCTAAAAAAATCAATAAAAAGTCCTAACTCTCAAAACCCTAGGTTCCTACGGAACACCTTTTAGGAACTGCTGTACTAATAATTTTTGAATCTGTCCACATACGAGCTGAGTTGTTAACGAAGCATCCCTTACAAAATAAACCTTAACTTCTTAATGATGATATGATTCTAAAAATGACATTAAATTGCTTTTAGAAGAAATAATAAAGCAAGCAGCTGACAGCCGAAGGTTTAAAAACAAAATCCTGATGTAATTTTATCCGGGCGTACTCATTTATTAGATGCTTGACATTGATTTTTTTTTATTTTTTATATCCCTGATTAAGGAAATTTTTAACGTTCGGTCTAACAAACAGCTTTTAAATCTCCAAAATTTTAATTACAGCAGTCATTATCTTGAAATCTGACACTTTTTAGGGCAAATGAAAGAAATCCACTTATGAAGAAAAAAAAGTATCCTTATTAATTCGCATAAGAGGGTATAACAGGTATTTTGGAAAAAAACACGACAGTGATTTTATCAGATGACTTATTTCAGCAATTCCCTTCATAAACATCTCAGATTTCATATTTCAAAGTTGAATGATTAATGATGGTAAATAAAACTGGCAGATTAATAGGCGCTGAGAAAGGGAAAAAAATATCTTTGATTTTTTTCCCCTTAAAATCAGGTTTTATTAGTGATGTATTAATGATATCGCCGTACTTTTTTTATTATTTTAAGCTGTTTTTTTTTTTTTTTTTTTTTTTCAAAAAGTAAAAAAAATCGAAAACAATGTAAAAATAATTTAATGCATAGCAGCTAATTCAAATAAATTTTTAAGTAGACTACTGGATTTTAGCAGTTTCTCCTGGACTACTGGTTGAATTAAAATTAAATCTGGTCTAGTGGTTGAATTAAAATTCTACTGGTTGAGTTAAAATCGACGAAAAATCAAAAAAATAATGTTAAAATCCACAAAATAATAAGATTAAGAGTGTTGCCATTTACAGAGTAATATAAATTGAAAATTAAACCGAGCAGAAATGATCACACCTTCACACTCATTCCTAAGAAACGGGTGTTCTGTACAAACAACCTTTAACATATTAGTTTCTAAGATCCTACTCGGAAGTAAAGTAAAAATATATACATATTCAACGAGTCAAATAATTATTAAGGCGACGAAATAACAAAAGCACAATTGAAATCTAAGAAATCATTGGTGAAGATAACTGTCATATTACGCCCTATTTGGTCAACATAAAAATATGATACTACGAGCCGTGGTGGATCAGGGGATAGAGCGTGAGTGAACCGGTTTCGAATCCTAGCGATGGATCGATACGAATTACGCCTCGGCCGCTGCACCGACCACAGTGCTAACGTAAAATATCTTCAGTGGTAGATGGATCATGGGTTTGAGTCCCTTGCCGCAGAAGAATTTCGTGGTTTTCCTCTCCATGTAACGAAAATGCGGGTTAGTTCCATCAAAAAGTCCTCTACGAAAGGCAAATTTCTCCAAGTTTTTGATCCAGGAGTTCCCTTGTCTTCTGGATTAGGTTCAAAATTACAAGGCTACGGAGCTGAATATCAGTAGTCGTAAGCTGTTCAAAGACAGTTATAAAATAAAATGTGATACTACATTATTCGTCACTTAATTTCAGAAAGTTCAAACATGAAGGGCCATGGTAGCCCAGCGATTAGAAAATCGGACTCCGGTCCGGAGCGGCCGGGTTTCGATCCTCAACTGCGCTATGACTTCCCGAGTCTATATACGTGCTCGGAAACTCTGCTGAATCGAAAATCCTGTACTCGGGTGCTGAACAGTACTTTGGGAACAAGAATCTGGTGAAAATTTCCTTCCCCTTCAGATCTATGTCTAAATTGAGCAGAGGATAAAAATTGGGATGGCATGTCTTTGGATCATCCCCAGGAATGTTTCTTAGACTGTTGCTAATAGCGCAGCTCTAGCGTGACATAAGTACTTGCGTACCTAGCTCATTAGCTGAAAGTGCATTATTAAGTCGTATAAAGAAATAATAAATTATAATTTTGAAAACACTAGAAAATCTACATAAATTAAAACAAATAATTTTTTTACTTAATTCCATATAAAGCAAAAAATGTAGAAAATAACTTGAAAAATCAGAAAATGTTCAATTTATAATTATGCAACAGGAAATAAGTAGATAGGAAAAATTGCGGAAATTGGATTTTACAACGACAAAATGGAGCAAAAAAAATTCTTTAATTGAAGTATTTGATATAATTATGGACTAACTTACACTAATAATATCGTTACTAGACAAGTAGCAAATAATCTAATCGCTACTTTAAAAGGATTAAAAAACAAACATTAACATTGGAATATCAGTAAAAATTTATAAAAAGAAAGGGAAAATCTGAGTGTTATAGAATCAGACTTAATTATTCCTCGAACATCAAAAAATAAATAAAAACTTTTTCAAAGAGAGTCACGAAAGAAAATGGAAAAGGAATAACTAAACTAATTTCTTTCATTTTCAAAACCCACACAAACAAAAAAGAAAAGGATGATAAGAAAAAGGTAATGACTGTTAAAGTAAAAAAAAAAATTGAAAAAAATAAAAAAACCGTAAGAGGGAAAAAACTAGCAAATTCAACATCTTAATTAGTAAACAATAAAATAAATGACAGAACAGGAAATATATTTAAAAAAAATGAAATTCAGACGCATTAATGCTTTTCTAAGATTCCCCTAATTAGCTTAGAAGTGAAATAAAAAGGAAAGAGAAATGAAGTAAAATACAAGCAGAGTTATAAATCAATCATAGAACGAAGAAGCATTAAAGTTACAGTTAAATCCCTTGGATCAATAAATGAATCATTTAATAACATGATAAAATGATGAAGTAAGAAACATAATTATGTAATTTGTGAAAAGTGAAAAATGAGTTGATATCGTTAATGCATAATTGAATATCGGATGTATTAGAAAGGATTACTACTTAATGTGCAGTCACATAGAATTTAATATAATCAAAAAAATAGACAATAAAAAGAAAAGATTAAAAAAAAATAATCGTGTTTTATAATAAATGTAAAAAGAGAAGAAAAATAACTATATTTTATGCATCAGTAGAAATGAGACTGCTTAAAAAAAGGGGGGTTACACTATTATTAGAGAGATTTTGCACAGCTTTCCTTCAGCTAAATTTTTTTTTTGGTTTGAACCGGAATTTTTTTGATTTACCTAAAACAAAAAGTCAAACAATTTCAGTAAATAACCGTGACTAATTTAATTTTATGAAACACTGTATTACAATAAATGGTAATGCATTTTAAATTCTAGAAAAATAGCAATTTTAAATAAAAGTAGCTAAGTATTATAAGCATAATAATAATTACTGGAAAGGTCAACAGCTAATAATAAGAAAATGGAAGCTATATGTTAAAAGCCAAAGCGGGAGATAATTGATAGCAGTGCTAAAAGAATAATTAAAATTTTTTTTTTTACAGATAATTGCCTTTTCTAAACTATGTTTTCATAAGATATAGGCAATGGGAAAAAAAACTATGAAAAGAAATATTATGTACTTAGTACCAAGTAATAGAGTTCATTTTTAATGGATATGCATAAACTCTATTAATAGCTGTCTATTTGGGCTATAATGGATGTATAGGCAATGGGAAAGAAAACTATGAAAAGAAAAAAAAAATTATGTACTTAATAGCAATTAATAGAGTTCATTTTTAAGAGTTAAAAAGAGGATCTCGTAGTACTACATTGCTTCGTTCATTGAAAAGTAATAAATAAATAAATAAAAAAAAATTAAAATATTGAGAATGGGTGTCTATTTTTGTCCACACGAAACAGGACGATTTTATAACCAACATCATATTTTTTTAAAGAAGATGAAATTTAGAATTACATATAGATCACTCAATCAATAATTAGCTCGTTATTTGAGAAAAAGCCTTGTTCAACAGCTAGTTTGGGATAAAAGAAAGAAAATAACGTATAAAAATATGATTTAAAAAAAAAAAGAAATCTAGCACCAGTTATTGAATGATTTACAACCAACAGCTGCTATTTTGAAAATATTTGTGCCATAATTCAGTTAGTACTAAAACAGTTCTAGCACAATAACTTAAAAGGGAAAAGTGTATTCATTCACATAAATAGTAGCTACCTAAAAGTCCTGGAGCATCGATTCAGAATGGATATAATTTATCCTCCAAAACAAAAGAGCGCCAAAGTGATCCATCATTTTCGCACCACGTCCCTTCCACAAAGTTAAAAAGAGTGAGGATTTGGCGTGAGACACAATAGAAATCGATGCAGTGGACTTGGCGAGAAGCGTGGTTGAAACAATATCTATTCTATTATTTAAAGCGAAGATTTGAATCGATAACTGCAAAACATTTAGCTGGAAAATGCTAATCTTATACTTGTTATTAAAACTGAGCAGGTGTTTAAGGGTCTGTAATTGAAAATCATGAAAGTGTAATTGAAGAACGGAAATTGAAAGTTGGGAGGATGGCTAATCTGATTTCACGCTTAAAATTATTTATATTAGATCTATAACATGCATTTTATTCGCGTTTTTATGATAAATAAACAACTATGTCTTCAAGGGAATTGAAAACTAAAAGTATCTAAAATCCGATACTTACGTAAAAAAGTTTTTGTTGAGGTTTTTGTGAGAAGTAAACTACAGCGATGTTTTGGAAAGAATCGGAAACTAAAAGCATATGTAACTTCATATTCATGTTGCTTAAAATTGATATATATGGGGCTCTGAGGGGGGGGGGGCAATAAACAACAGCTTTGTTTCGACGGAATTTAAAAATTAAGATTAATCTGACACATTTCAAAATCAATTTTTACGCATTCACAAAATCAGGAGCTTTATGGAAAGAACAAAGTTCAACATTAGTTTTAGTTTCAGGAATTTTATGAGTGACTATTTATTTAGTCATAATTTTGTTTTTCAAATTTTCAAAACCGGAAACTTTTACAAAAAGACTGAGAAGATCATAGTGTTTAAGATTTTTCAGAAAATGAAGAGAAAAAAAAAAGACATTTTCATAAAATAATGAGTAGATTTTTCACAAAATCAAGTCCTTTCGCAAAAAAATTAGTATCGGTTGGAAGAATTTTTTTACCCCTTCTGAAAATCGCAATGCCAACTTAATATAGAAATAATTAGTAACTGTTGAAATATCAATATTGACTGAATTTGCCACCAAGCCCTCTAAATCGCAGAAAAAACCAATAAGAGAATAAAAACATCAGTATAACAGATTTTTTTGCAAGCAAAATAAACAAGTCAAAACGAGAGGGAAAAAAATTGCATTTAAATATAGAAGACGAAAATCAAACAATATAAAATAAATTGTTGACATAATAATACAATATTAAAAACAATAGAATATAAAATAAGTTTTCATTAAAAAAAAATTTTTTTTTTAAAGCAAGCTATGAAGCAAAAAGTACAAATTAGGGAATATATTCACTCGATATATCTCAGATTTTGCTGCAAAATAAACAAATTTAAAAGAAAGAAAAAACTTTGATTTTTATGTCTCTACTTCCAAATACAATTCAAAATTAACTGGAATAATCATTCAATCTTTCGGCACATTTTCATTCAATAAACTTGATTTTTTAACGCACACTCTAACACAGAAAGTGCAAATTAAGGAATATGTTCATTAGACGCCATTTCAGGTTTTTATGCAAAATAAACAAATTTGAACGGAAAAAACTGTCTCGAAATTTAAGTCTACATTCAAATTCAATAGAAAACAAACTGTAATATCCATTCAATAAATTTGATTTTTCAACACACTCATAATCAATGGAAAAATGTACGTGTTGCCAATCGGTCATAAAAAAAGGGGGGGGGGGAATAGAACGTATAAAGCTCTAATTTACAAGTAACCCGAGCCCATACATGAAAGACCGAAGATAAGAAAAATAACTTCAATTTGTCTTGACACAAGGGACATTTTCATCGCTTAAAATTACTAAATTATCTAACTCTGCACGAAGTTTTATGATGTTCTTTTTTCCTTCGTTGTAAGCTAAAATTCCGGTCGAAATTTTTTGCCTCTTTTTTTATAAAAGAAACATTTTTTATGTGTCTGGTACCACGAAGAAAAAAGAAGGCTTCATTAAATAGGAATGTTTATTTTTTTTTTCGTCTTTCTTATATTTGTTAATTTCTTAAGATAGAAGTTAGAAAAAGTAAAAAACCCGATACAAAACTTTGGTTGTAACCGACATTAATGATTTGCTATAAGACGTCAAGCCGGTCGATGATTGGATTAAGTTTTATGCGGTGAATCGTTTGCTGAAAACAAACACCATTTTGTTTTGTTTTTTAAAGCATATTCGAAAAATGGAAACGATCGAGTTTAAAACAGACATGAAATTAATTTACTAAGTTATTATGAAAAAAGTGAACAATTTTAGAAAAAGTCGTTTGTTCGTTTAAATTCGTAAGATGAAGCATTGTAACTGATATATTTTGTTGCAATAAAAGTTAGAGAAGGGTACACTACATTATCCTCTAAAACTATAAATCAATATTAAAAAAAGAACATCAAAACAAAAACTTTATAACGAAGCTTCATAACTTTAACATACATGTATACAAAAGTATAAATTATATATAACAGGGTCCTCAAATATTACGTAAGCATTTAAAGGGAGAGGGGTAAGGTAAGGGGAAGGCGGGGTTTGAACAGTGATTTCATAATACGCAAAAATCCCCCCCCCCTTTTTTTAAATTGCACAAAAAATCGTAACACAAAAAAGTGGAATACAATTATAAGCGGAAAAATTTCAAATTTGGAGGGGTAAAAAGTTATATCTTTAAATTAAGGGTAAAAGAAAAGTTTAAAAAATTTCTTAGGAATCAAGTGTTCTGACCACAGAGAAAAAACAAGAAGGATTCCTAAAAATTGCTCTACTCAAAATTTTAAAAATTCAATAAAAATAAATTATAACTATAAAATAAAATAAAAGAAAACAGTGCAAAGGAGGGTTGCGACCTTTTTTTTCAAGCATGAAGGCTTGTGATTTTCTTATTTTTGCTGACAAGGGGTGGGGGTTAACATAGCTGAAAAAAAATGCTTACGAAATATATGAACGGTCCCTAATATGCAAAACGTTAAACCAGAACATAAATTATTAAATGATAAATAACTGAATTCAATAATAAAGCTCGTATTTCTAAAAGCACTATTCATACATAATGATTTAAACCAAAATTACGCCTCGCATCTTAGCAAAGCAAGGGTATCTCTCGATAGTGTTAATTTCCAATTAACTTAATCTTCTGAATTTCAATAGGATAGCACCAATCGGACAAAGCGAAACTATCTGTTCTACAGAATTTTACTATCTTATCTTTATAATCAACGATTCTGCAAACATTACTTCAGTCGAATTTCGAATAATGCGTTTTCAAGACTGATGTGTCAATACCCCAGCGACGGGGTTTACTTGAAAATCGAACAAATAATCTTTTGCAGAGAATTTTACCAGGGAACTTAACCATTTTTGGAGAAAGTTCAAGCCCTTTTGCAAAATTATCTAATTTAAATTCAGACGCATTATGTTGGGAACCAAACCAGACAGAAGAAAACTAAATTCAATGAATTGTAAATAAGGCATTTCTGATGTGAAAGCTCTTAAAGATGGGGTTGTGAATGGATGAACTGAAGTGAAGTGAGAAAATAATAAAGATTCGAAAAGAAAAATTATAACGATGGATGTATAAAAATGAAGTATTTCAAACGATTTATACCATATTTACCGATTCAAAATTAAATTCATTTTAATTGAATTAAGCTTTACAAGTAAAATCAATTAACTTGATTAGAATGATTTTTCAATTTAGAAAAGGATATTATTTAATAGACTAAAATACTGGCGTGCAATTGAAAAAATAACGTCAGTGCTCCACGATAAATTTCAAGAAAAGTGACTTGACAACTTATTATTTTTGTTGCTATGAACACTAAAATATAATTTCAAAAAACGGATTAAAAAAACTATTTTAGAAAAAAA
Organism: Parasteatoda lunata; assembly: GCA_949128135.1. NCBI lineage: Eukaryota > Metazoa > Arthropoda > Arachnida > Araneae > Theridiidae > Parasteatoda > Parasteatoda lunata. The sequence goes on from OX421977.1 coordinate 18,346,266, forward strand.
TCGCTATCAAGTAATAGTTTATCATACAAACATCAAACACGGAAGGAAAAAAAATCTCAGTTTTGAATTTTTTGTCGCTTACGTTGCATATCATTAGCACACTTTTTCCCCTATAAAAAAAAAATTTTTAAGCAAGTACTCAGTCTATAGAATTATTTTGTATTTCGTAGTGAGTTTTTTGGACATGGCTCAAAACGCGTGTTTAAAGAAATACACCAGTACAAAATACGTGTTAAAAAAATAAGGCACAGTACAAAATGCATGTTTCCATTGTTCAACTCAAATTTAAGAGCTAAGCGAGGAATTTTTTATGTAATTTTCTTTACTTTTTTAAACACTAATACACATAATCATTACGGGACATCGGGTTTGAAACCGTTGAGTATAAAGCAAAAGTAACTATTTAGGCATCAATCTGTACTAAAAACATTAAGTATTTTTAAAAAACCTAAAATTAGTACACCATCAATTTTATACCACCATTAAGATATTTCTAGGACCCGTGACAACCTTATAAATAGAACTGTTGACCTTTAATAACTTTTCCAAAAAGATTTATTTTAAAAAATGTACTAAGTGATTTATGCAAATGAACACATCACATTACGAATTTATTTGGAAAAATTGGTTTATTCTTTACAAAAAGAATAGCAGTTTGAAAAACGGAATATATTCGGAATGCTATATTCATTTTCTTTAATAGCTTGTGTCTAGTTGTTCTTAAACACGCATTTTGAGCTACACCCATTTTCTTAAACACGCATTTTTGGCTGTGTCCATTTTTAAAACACGTATTTTGAGATGTGTCATTTTTTAAACACGTATTTTGAGATGTGTAAATTTTTTTAACACGTAATTTGAGATGTGTCCATTTTTTTAAACACGTACTTTGAGATGCGTCCATTTTCTTAAACAAGCATTTTTAGCTATGTCCATTTTCTTATACACTTATTTTGAGCTGTATCCATTATCTTAACACATGTGTTTGAGATGTGTCCATTTTCTTAAACACGTATTTTGAGATGAGCCCATTTTCTTGAACGCGTATAAATTTTTTTTAAACACGAATATTGAGCATGTCGGGAATAAGAAGCTCACCAACGTGTTGTTAGTTCAACAGCAACCTAAAAAACGAGGAAAAACTGGACAGCGAAATCTTTTGTATATTTTTTTCCCGTTAGTATATTATCTAACAACCCGATAAATGTCATATCTTTACAACCGCACATATAAAGAAACAAAAAAAAAAAGGTTTAAAAAATATAGTTTCAAGTAAATCTTTTATTATAAAGGAAGGGACTCACCTCGAATGTTGTGCTGACTATCTTGTCCACAGATGAGAAGTAGTTGTCCCAGAGGACTTGTGTTTGTTGACGAAATGAGTGAACTTTCGTGGGCGGAATGGAACGGATCATGTCCGGAACCTGGAATAATATCAAAGGCAAACATACATATAAAGAATCAATATACCATAGAAATCTGATTCGAATCTGTTTGTATTTGACAAACTCAAAAAAAGTTTCAAAATAAGCAATAACTTTGACTTAGGTTGAGACTTTATTTGAACTGCTCTATTCAATAACAATTTATTATGAAAATTATTGAAATAGGCAAATGTAGGAAACAAGATCGATAAGTTTTTGATGGTTTTATAAAACCGCGTGGATAAAACCGCGGCAAAAACTTTCTGTCAAATACTGTCAAGAGAAATTGCAGTTACGTATTGGCAAACAAATAATTATTCTTTTACTTTAATAAGCAAATTGCGGGTAGTGTTTGAAGTAAAATATTAAATTTCAGTTTCATTATGAAATTTTCTAAGTGTTAAATATGTTTAGAAGGGTAATACTATGGGGGAAAACACTATGCATATATTTATCAAAAATTTACACACACATTTATAATTAATTATAAATGTATAATTTAATTTATTTCATACATATAAATTATACAGAACTAAATGCTAACAAAAAATCTGCTGGAAGTTGTAAAGTTGTTTTAAAAAAGACTTTTTAATAACAAAAAACAAAGAACTTTGAACATTCTAATAATTAATTATGCCCTCAATCATTTACATAAAAAGAGACAAGGTAATTTAGGATGTTTTAAGTTAAATTTCTAGAAGTGCAGAAAATTTCACAATATTATAAAATATTTAAATTTTATAAATTTCTAGTGATTGGTCTTAAGTATCTGTTGTTCCATTTCTAGAAATTTTGGCTTTTTTGCTACACGGCTATTATAGATCGGGGAAGTTACATGACATAGACATGGAATTGTTAAAACATCTTCTTACCTGGGAAACACCGATATAATGAAGGATTTCTTAAATTTATGATTTAATTTTGAATTTTGCGCCATTAGATAAAGCCAAAGAAAAAAGTAATAATAAAGAGTTACAGTTGATAGTTTAGGTCTATAAAAAATAGAGCGCTACACGGACAATTTCGACTCTATATGTAACATCTAAGTCCACTCACATAAGAACTGTTATACAACTCCGTATATAATCTATAGGTCTTGTATAAGTCGCTGTGGTATGAGCTTAATAGGTAACTTAGGTCCGAATCCCAGCGGTGGCTGTTTGAGACGAATGCTTCTCTCGGCTCGTACCGACCACAGTGCTGACGTAAAATAACCTCAGTGGTAGACGGATCATGGATTAAAAACCCTTTGTCTCGGCCTAATCATGGGAGGCTTTCATGGTTTCCCTCTCCATGTAAACCAAATGCGGGATAGTTACATAAAATCGTCGACTATGAAGTGTAGTATGTCCTAAAGCTTGATCCAGGAGTTCCCTCGTCTCCTGGGTTTGGCTCAAAATTACAAAGCCACGGGTGTTGAACATAGTCATGGTTCATAGAATAGATTATAAAATAAAATTCTGCACAGTTTATAAACTAATAAATAAAATAAAAAATCAAAAATTTTTTTCAAAATTATTTTTCAGTTGAATTCTGGAGCATAACAACATAAAACTTTAAAAATGAAATGTGCTCTTTGCAAACAGCAAACGTTGGTTTTGGTACAAAGATAAAAGGAGTCTTAAGAAAGTGTCTCTCTAGTGATAGAAAGAACCATTAAAAGGCTTTTAGGTTCACTAAAAAAGGACTCATTTCAGATATTTTATGCTCTTTCCAGGGGACACTTCGACTACAGAAGCAACTTAAAAGAACATGCTGAACTACCCCTTTTATCTTGATTAAGAACGAAGAGAGAGTTCTTTATGGAATCACTTGTTTACTTGTGTGTTGACGTCAAACTTTTATAGAACGTTTTAAGCAAGAGATGTTTAATTATAATAATTGCCCACATATAATTTAACGATAAATATTCGGGCGTTAGGGAGTTTTTATTCAAAATATAGTTTTTAAGGGTATATCATTTGCATTTAAACAGTTACTGAATTTTTGTATTGATTAAACGTAATGTTTAATTCAGGTATATTGTGCTCAAATTTTTTAAATAAAAGTATTACAAACTTAAAATAAAAATATTGAGAAAGAAAAAAACAGGTTTGACACAAAAAAAGAGAAGAGGACAAGAAAAAAAAAAAAAAGAAAAAAGAGGGGTCTTTAAACATGCATAGGAAGGAGTTTAGAGCAATTCAAAAGAAAGTGTGGTATTTAAGAATTTAAAACAGAATTTAGGATTTTTTTTGTTTTTGTAAATTGGTAGCATAAAATATTTCACAGTATTAATTATCATAAAACATAAACTGGTAACACACTTATACATTTGATCTTGTAATTAATTTTTATAAGAATTAGATAAGGCAAGGAACGAAATTTAAAACATATTTTAAAGGTTACATAACTGACAAAATGTTTAAAAAAAAAAAAAAAAAATTATTATAATTTTTTTTTTTCTTTTTGCTTAAAGGGTAAATAACCAAACTATATTTCTCTTGAAAAATAAATAAAATAGAATAAAAAAAACATAATTGATAACGACTAAAACTCATTTGGATGCAAAAATGTTTTATTTTTATTCTATACTATACTGCCTTACTATACTAAATTGACCACTAGGCCACAAATTGCATATTGTTTGTATATGTTTTCTTTCTTTCTTATTTTTTAAAAAAAATTAAAGTTGTGAAAACTAATAAAAATATTTTTTTTTTACTTTTAAGCTGATTTGGATGCCAAAATGCTTCCTTTTTATTTAAAAAAAAGTACCAAATTTTTTCTGCACATGAAAGACAAAGTCGTACGAGCAATATACAAAATATATATAATTCGTGGATTTCTAGTGGTCAATTTAGTATAGTAAGGTAGTATAGTACGGAATATAAATAAAAAAATTTTGCATCGAAATCCGCTTAAAAGTAAACAATATTTTTATTAGACGTCATAAATTATGTTATTTTTTATTGTAATAATTTAATTAATATGTATCTTATAATCATTATTTCTACGAAAAACTAATTAAAATAAATAAATAATTTGGTTATTTAGTCTAACTAGGCTTAAGAAAAATTTTATTTCTTAGCATTTTGTCACTTTTGTTCTTTGTCAATTTTAATATTACTATAGTATATTTGTACTAAGGTATAATTGTATATTATTGTATTGAAGATTGTATTTGTATATTGGCTAGCAAACTATACAAAAAAAGCATTATTCCGATGGATTGTATTTATGTACAGTGCGCAAAATAAAAGACGGACCAACCTGAATAACTTTTGATCTTATAATCCGATCTTTACGATCTGAATCTTAACGGCTTTCAATTGTGACCTCTAATGTGCTAATTAATTAGTGCAGACGATATTTTAAGTTACGAAATCAGACACAAAAGTGTACTTTCTCTTAATAAACATACTTTTTTCTCTCGACGGTTTCGGATTATTGACCTTTAAAATATAGGGGGGTATCTACAAACTGGGAAATATTGTCCTAGTATTTTGGTCCGGAGATAAATTCAATATTAATTTTACTTTTTGCGTATTTTTCCATATTCGGAGAACTTTTTGAACAAACATAAAATTTTTTTATTCAAAGATAATTACAAGCAAAAAATAACTTTTAGTAAATATTTATAATTTTTTATTATTTTATTTAATAACAATAGAAAAAATTTGAACTGTTCGGTACATAAGTCTAAACATAATTTTAAAGGACGGAATTTTACATACAAAATTGGTGTGAACTCGGTCGAAGAAATTGAATTTAAAATTTTTTATTTATTAGGACTAATTTGGTTGATTTCACTCTAATTTTGTATTTTGCCATTTAAGATTACGTTTTTTAAAATTACGTAAAAAAAATTAAATATCTTACAATTTAAAACTTTGATTATTACAAAATAAAATAATAAAAAAATGGTTACTAAAATTTTTGCAGGCCATTATATTTGGATAAACGAATTTTATGATTGCGTAAAAAATTTCTGGAAATATGGTGAAACATACAAAAAGTAAATTTAACATTAAGGGAACTATGGGGACCATATTTCCCAGATTGTCTTCTATATTTTGGAGGTCAGAAATTAAAATCCATCGAAAGAAAGTATGTTTATGCAGAGAAAGCACATTTTTATTGAAAGCACATATTTATTTACTGATTACGTAACTTAAAAAGTCGTCTGCAAAAATTAATAAGCATACTTGAGGTCACCACCTCGAACCATTGTGATTGAGCCCTAGAACGCGAAGATCCGATTTTACACATTTAAATGGAGCTTTACCCTTAATATTTAAGTAACAATGCAATATATTTAATGCTCTTAAAAACGTGCATATGGAAGCTTTAATAGGTTTTATTATGAAAGAAAACTAAATTGAATAGACATAAATATCCAACTCTATGGAAAATTAACTCTCATTTACTCTCCGGGAGAGGTTTCCATTGTTTCGTTTTGTTTTGGGAAGAGAAAGCATAATGGTTTTTATAATTACTTTATTAAGAACTTCATTCTCTTCAAAAATATACAAATTGGAAATAACAGTCGACAAATTTCAAGCGCTCAAAAATAGACGTCTTTTTCCAAGATTTGCCAGGCGTAAAAGGTAAGAAACAAAAGTCACAATATAAGTCTTTTAAAGATCCTATTAGTTTTGATAACCCCTGGGGCATTTATTACACTCCTCGTCCGTGCGACTTAAGCTACAACGGGTAAACTAAATGCGCTTTAAAATTTAAACTAAAGAAACATGATAGATATGTCTGTTATTTAAAAAAAAAAAAAACGAGAAATCATCAATCGTTGCACATTGTTGGAATCTAGGGTTCAATTCGACAATGCCAAAATTATTTTCGTCTCAGTCACATCAACTCATCTTGATACCCTAGAATCTTGTTTTATTCATATGAATGATGATTTCCTTGTTAACGATATTAGTTCCTCACCTCTCCACCTCGCCATAGTGATTGGAAATGCATTTTACCTTTTTTTTTTTTTTTTTTTTTTTTAAATCTCCCTTCTTTCATCACGTTCACGTCTGGCAAGTCTTGAAAAATAGGGTTTATTTTTGAGCGCTTGAAACGTGACGACTGTTATTTCTAATTTTTATATTTTTGAAACGAATGAAGTTTTTAATCAAGTAATATCTTACCGCTTCAATTTATTTAATTTTATAATGGTCATAAATTCAATAATTAAATTAATTGAATTATCAATAACTATCTTGAAAGTAGGTGTCGATTTTTGAGCACTTAAAACATGTCGACTGTTATTTCCAATTTTTATATATTTGAAGCGAATGAAGTTTATAATCAAGTAACATCTTATCACTTCAGTTTCTTGTAACTATTTATTTATAATTTTTAAAAAATTTGTATTTCATTTTATTGCACGATGTTTGTTAAAAACTTCATTGTTCCTCACTATCTCTACATAGTGCTTGAAAAAGCATTTTACCCTGGTTTGCCCTTCTCTGCCACTATGATATTTCTTGTTCTGCTTTTAACCTTTTTTCTCTCTCGACTACTGTGGTTTTTCTAGTTTTGCATCCCACCTTTAGTTTTCCATTTCTCGTTGGCAACTTAACGTTTTATATTTCAAATAATTTGTATTTCTTCACATCCCCTTCTTGCAAGTCCTGAAAAAAAGCTCTTGTTATCAAGTGCTTGAAACACGTCGACTGCTATTTCTAATTTGTATATTTTTGAAGCAAAAGATTTTAATCAAGTAATATTTAACCATTTCAGTTTCTTAAGATAATTTATTTAATTTCACAATGGCATGATTCCACATTGTATTTCTATTATTCGATTGGACCCCGTTTGGTTAGATATTAGTAATGATAATAATAAAGAACTCTCTAACTAATTACAAGAATTGATTAAACTCCAACTTACCATCTACCATTAAACTTTCCTCAATACTGCAATATGTAGTATTATTCGGTAAAGTATATTAATTTGAATAATTTAGATACTGAATGCTATGTCTGGTATTAAATATACATTTATTTACCGTTCTCTAAAGTCCCGGGGCATTCCAGAGATAATGGTCTCTAATCAAATTACAGTTTTCAAATTAATTTTGTTAAAAAGCATTTTAAAAGGTTTACGTTCGTTTAATGCATGTTTGCCGTATCAATTCCTGTTTGATTTACAAACTCCATTAATTAACTTAATTAAAGTTATTCAATTCTGGTAGTATGAATAGTTTCCTTTTGTGGTCAATAGGATTAATTTTAATGCAACATTAGCTTATTAATTAGAACTTTATACGTTATGTTTTCAAATTAAAAAAAATTAATTATAAATATGAATATCTTTACATTTAGTTCATTTAAGTTTGAATTGCAAAGCGAAAATTTAATTCTGAAAATTTATAATAAAACAAAAAATAGATTTTTTGATGCTCTAATTACAAGTAAAATACATAGTTAGGTATTTTTTTTTAATTATAAAAGCACTCTTAATAGTTACTAAAATAATCTATCAGATTATTGGAACTATATTTTTACTAAAATAAAAAAAACCAAAAAATGAATTTGGACCTTTTTTCCCCATTCATATTCAAAAATTTATTAATAATTGATTTTATAAATTTAAAAAATTTTCAATGATGAATAACTGTTTCTCCTAAATATAAAAGAATCAGAATTTTTTCTAGAGTAGATTTGAAAAATCCTTGTTTGGAAGATTTTACCTTTTTCATGCTGTATTTCATAACCATAAATTATTAAGATGCTAAATGTAATATTTTTCACTTATTTGACCTAAATTATTGCAAAATAGTGAAGGAAAAAAACGTGAACAAAAATTCAAAGGGTTAAATGACTTATCTGAAGAAGTGGTCGTAACATGACTTTGACTTAGTACCACCCAAACTACTATTCAAACTGACGCCAAAGAAAATATCGCATGGAAAAAAATAAATAAATATTGTATTGAAAATAAAATGAAAGAGGGTTAACTATCACAAAGATATAAGGCGCAGAAAGAAGAAACTCCAATAACCCTCTTTACACTGAGAAAGCCAACTCTATCGACAGCAGTAAAGAAGAAAAGAAAAAATGAGCCAAAGCAATAAAAAGTTCACCGCAAATAATTCCACCCACTTTCATTTAAACGAAAAAAAGGTATTTTAGGTGCGGAGGAGGGGTTCTTTGCCACCTTTCTGCAGTTGGCACTCTTCCAAATGTCGCAAATTCCTAACAACAAAAGGATGCCAAAAGGATTGACGAGTGTTTTTCTTGAATCCCTGAGGTGTGGATACCAGTAAAGAAGCTTAATTAGAGAATCAATAAGCGACCTTAGGCAAAGAACGCTCGATGATCTATTTATTTCTGAAGATGAAAGAAGTGGGAGATGGCTAAGAAAACTAATAAGAAAAGCAACAACAAAAATCCCTCTTTAAAATGGGGACAACATTACTGTGTAAATAACTTGCATTCGTCATCAAATTGTACATCTAATTGTATTAAAAAACAAACAGATTTGAAAAAAATTCTGAAAATCTACGTATTGAAAGATAAAAACCCAGAAGCAATATCGTCGGAAGCTCTGTAAATTTTCTTTTGATAATTGCAAATGTTCTGCGAAAATTATAAATAAACTAACAACTCTCACTAGTTAAATGAATACCGTACATTTGAGAGACGAATAATTCTGTTTTGCAAACTAAATTTGGAGGAAAAAGTAAACTTTAATTAAATATTAAAATTTATGCACATTTAATGAAACAAAAAATTTTGAACAGTGTAAATTTTTCTTCTTCTTTTTTTGCTACTTGGGCATAAATTGTTCCATGCAAGGACTTTTTGCTACGTCGTCGCAATTTTGATCACTTTCTGCTTTTAGGGATCAAAGCATATTTAAAAATATTGACAAACGGTTAATAAACTACATATTTTGAAAAATTTGAGAATTCTCTAAAAAGTTCCATTTAAGCAGACAACGAAGTTTAGAGCAAAATTTTAAAGATCTCAGTAAAGAAAGACACTAAATGACATTTTTTGAGTGTGTGTGTGTGTTTGGAGTGAAAAAAATATTCAAGTGCATTTGGCAACTACCAATAGACAAGCAATTTTGGAAGCCTTTTTTACAGTAAATCACGACAAAATCCCTCACAGTAAATCAATTACCAATAGACAAGCAATTTTGGAAGCCTTTTTAACAGTAAATCACGATTGCGCATCAATAACGCAAACAATTTACATTACCGATATAAAAATTCACACATAATCTTAAAAGATACTGAAGAGACCAAAAAAAAAAAAAAAAAAAAAAAAAAAAAAAAAAAAACGGTTGAACGGTTGACCCAATTTTGGTTATACTGCTACTAATCTTCAAACATGTAGCCTTGTAATTTTCAACTCAATCCAGAAGAGGAGGGATCAAATTTTGGGAGAAATTTTGCTGTCATGGGGGACTTTTTGATGGAACAAACCCGCATTTGCGCTACATGGAGAGGAAGACCACGAGAACCTCCCACGGTTATCCTGACGGCAAGGGAAGGCTAACTCAAGATCCTTCTACCACTGAGGATATTTTACATCTGCACTGTGGTGGTTGCGAGCCCGGTGCGGAATTCGTATCGAACAGCCATCGCTGGGATTCGAACCTGGTTCACTTTATTGGAAAGTGAACGCTCTATCCCCTAATCCACCACGGTTAAAATAAAGTAATTAAGTATTATTGAAAATACGGATTATTAAATTTTCAAGTGCAGTTATTCAAAACCTTCTACTAATAAAAAAGAAAATCAACACCGCCAACAAACAAAAACCTTAACCCAATCGATCTATATTTCAATAAAACGTCATTAAATTTTCAAAACCTTGAAAAACAAAATATAGTTTGAGAATCGATTTTAAAAGAGGGGAAGAAATATTGATCTTTTTTTTTTTAATGTCACTTGTGTACGAATAAAATTTATTATCAACCAATATAATTTCCGATTAACTTCATCCCTAAGTTTGCTTTTTCCTGAAAAAAAATTCAACTGCACCAAACAAATAAACAAATTTACAGGATATATTTATATTAGCTTAGCTTATTATAAAGTAGGAGAAAAAAAGAATTTTAACTTTTAAAAACAATATTTAACGAAGGAACAAATTCTGATTTTAAGAGTTCCAACCTTTTACATTCAATTTCGGTTCGCCAAGAAATGGGAGAGGACTGTCATAAATTTGCCATGGGGCAAATGTATATATATAGTAGAAGGGTATCGATTACTTAATTAAGAGGTTCCTTTTCAGATTACGGGTCCGTAGGGGATAACTTAACATCAGACCCTTTTCGCCCATTCGCTTATTTCTTTAAAGGGTTGCAATAAGGAAAATACATCGCCAAATTGACTGTTTTGGCAATATTTTAAGCACATTAAAAATAATTTTGAGTATTTTAATTTTGAAAATGAGGTAGTGCCAAACGAATATGAATTTTCTAAATTATGATTAGTGACAAAATATTTTCAGCGAAGCAACAATAAAATACTCTTTTTAAAATAGAGTTTGTTTGTTTTTTAAACTTTTATTTATTCATTCATTTATTTTTTTTAAATGTTCTTTTTTATCTTTATTATAAAACCACATCTGTGATAAAATACTATACAATATACTATTAATAAGAAAAAACGTTTTTCTTTTAAAAATAATATTTATTCAAATAAATAGAATTAAAAAAGTTTGTAGTAATATTTATTTATAAAAAAAACTAAATAAATAAATAAATACAAACTCTAAAAAAAATTTGATCAAAAACAATGAATTGCCAACTAATGTAATATAATTCTATATAAAATCATTGAATTGTGTGTTAAAATTATTATTGAATTTATTTACATAATTTTTTTTCTATTTAAATTCATAATTTTTACCTTGTGCAAATCCAATTCCGACAAATCCGTGGATAAAATTGTAATATTTGATAAAATATATTTTCAATAAATGTTAATTTTTCTAAAAATCATCAAAACTTAAATTTTATAATTAAAATGTGACGTTTTATTAACTATAATCTTTAAATTATCCAGTATAATAAATATATAATAACCTTGCACAAATCCTGTTTGAGCTATTTATGCTTTAACGCATAGCACAGAGATTTGTAATCTAGCAATAAAGTTACGAAAATATTTTTAAATCATTTTTGAAGACATCATCAGTAAGTAAATGGACGTTAGATCTTGTTACTTGCTTTATATCACTTTTTGTATGCTTTATATTCTTTTTTTTCGTGAATTTTGTATTTTCTTTTGTTCTTTTCGATTTCTTAAGTGCTTCTCACACTATTGTATTGATTTATTTCGATTTGGCTACATTAATACAATATTAGACAGCATTTTAATTTGCAGATATAATCGTGTGAGATGATAATGAGATATCTTTTCGTTAGTATGCTCTCTAACTTATCATTTTTTAATATTTAAAAAAAAAATTAATGTTGCTTAATACAATGTAATATAAATACAATGTAATATAAATAAAATGCTGCGAAATATATATGATGTTTCGTAACATAGATAAACTTTACATTAACCATTCCCTGATTATGCCGAGTTAACTCGGGTATGTGTAAATATCGCTGATTTGTCCGTTTGTTTTGTTTTATTACGTTTTTACTCGGCTGGAAGCGATAAAAAAAAATTATCTGTTCTCATTGGAAGTTAGCAAAGTTTTGTTGGTGAGTTTTGCTGTTGGATTGTGGAACTGCACACGTGTTTTGTACGATTGTATATACAATGGTTGCTGAATTTATATAGAAAAAAAAAAAGGCGTATCACTTCTCTAGCCATTGGAAAGTATCGCTTTGTATTGTTTTAAAAATTATCAAACACAAAGACTAATATTTAACTTTTTTTATTTGTCCAAGATAAATCGGGATAGTAAACTGATGGTAAATTAAATGTTTTTTACACGTAAAACAATTAAATAATAAAATAAAAAACATTAAAATTTCAACTTAAAACTCGTGTATTACATTTATTTTCCTTGTATTTATTAATGAAATAAAAACATATGTTAAGTTTTTGCTTTTTTTTTTTAACATAAAAATTAGTAAGGGAACTGATTAAGATGTCCAATTTTAAAAAGGTCGAAAATATTAAAATTCAGAGTATTCATACTTTTTTTAAAATCTTTCTTGACTACATAAATCACGTTTTATAGGAATCACAATTGCTTTTGTAGAATAAATAAAAAAATTTTTTAAAAAAATGCAGCACCTGTAGTAGAAGCCTCTCATCTGCCCAGACAGTGGCCCTGGACCAATCAACGACGTCACTGAAGGGAAGTTCCCAGCCATTGCTGAGGAGAACGGGTACACAGCCAGCTTGAAGGGCTTCCAGGAATCGGAAGGATCCCAGTCTCCGACCCCTGGGCACAAGACAGAAGGTCGCGTTCTGCAGAAGCACTTGATAATCAAACCTAAAATAGAACCATCTCAAATAAGCTCTTTCTGCATAACAATTGGAATTAAATAAATGCATAGAGAAAGGTTAGATTTAAAAGGATTCAATTATATTCACTAACACTTAATTGCAATTTATTATTTTTTTTTTTCTCGAAATGTATTAGTAAGAAAATGTTTATATGACCAACAAACAAATTCGCATAAGTCATGACAAAATTCTCATAGGTTTTCTTTACCATGTAATACAAATGTTCATAGTTTAATTAGCCAATTCTCCCAATACTTGATCCAGGAGTACCTTTGTCTTCTGGATTGGGTTCAAAATTACAAGGTTACGGAGTTGAACATTAGTAGTGGTAAACATAAAAAAGGGAATTGAGGAAATAATAAGAAAATTGTTTAGTAACAAGGCACCTCCCTGAATCCTGATGTCTCTGGTTAGGAAAGATACACTTTAAAACACGGCTTATTGATTTACCTGTTATGTTTTGATTTTTACTTTCTCTTAAAACGTTTTTCGCTCTTTAATTTTCTGCTTTTGTCACGTCACTCTTTGCCCTGTGTGATTCCTCATTTTGAAAATTTTAATCACTTGTGTTCTTTATATATATATATATATATATATATATATATATATATATATATATATATATATATATATATATATATATATATATATATATATATATATATATATATATGTGTGTCTTTTTTTTTTTGAACAAAAAAAAAATTCCTGGAATTTGCTACCATAAGTTCTGTTGTGCCAGCTGTAATTATATTCTGAGTTACAAACATCCTATATTTAACCATGTGAAATTGTTTCCTTTTTTTAACTTTGCATGCCTACTGAAGATGCGACATCAATATTTCTTCTGATTGTTACTGATTTTTCTTTGTAATGTTTGTTTGCATTTGGTCTATTTCTAAGTAGCACTGTTTTCTGGATTTCATATTTAATATTCTACTAATTTGTTAAAACTTTAATTTGAAAATTTTGAATATGTTTGCTATTGTAATTAAAATGTTGCGAGCACTTCGAACTTTCGGAGTGTCACCGGATGCCCCCTTACGGGGGCGGGACTGGATAAAGCTTGTTAATAGTAGTGGTAAACTCAAAATGGGGTAGGCTGTTCAACGACGGTTATAAAATAAATATGTTCGTATTCAGCACATTTGTAAATATGTTAAATATGATAAAATACGGTTTTATTTTTTTAAACATAGCTGCTAACAAGGATAGGAAAAATCCAGTAGATTTCACAAAATATAAATTTCACGATAATTGTTGCAATAATGCATAATGTACTAAATATTTTTCACATGGGGATTTTTATGGTCATCAAAATAGACAAAATAATATTTTCCAGTTATGATTGACATTAAATGAAGTTGAAATGCTATCAGGGGTCTGTCCAGACATTTTGTGAAAGGTCCGTTTTTGTAAAATTGAACAAATTACTCGTAATTTGTGAATATAAAATAAACGTTAAGTCACATTCTTTCAACCAGGGTCTGCTTTTGTGAATTTGTGCAAATAGGGTCCGTTATTGCAAAAAAACTTTTTCAAGGAATTTTTAAGTTGTAAAGACATACAAGATTATGCTAAACACTGTAAAATTATAATTAAAAAAATTAAATTTTAAAAAATTAACAGCAATTGCAGCTATTAAATTAGCGATGCAACATACAAATATTTGGTATTTAGCCTATACTGCTGAACGCAGAATGTTCATTTCGGACGAATAAAGGAAGAAACGTCTGCCGAAGACAAAATTTAGTTCGTTTACGTCTGCCCTTCTCCCACCCCCCCCCCTCCAGGGAGGGGTTTATTCGATTAACAAAACAATAATGAAGATAAACAAATTTGTGAAGGGTCCGATTAAAAGATAAATTATTTTGTGAAGGGTCCGTTTTTAAGTTAAAATATTTTGTAAAGGTTCCGTTTTTATGAAAAGATATTTTGTGAAGGGTCCGTTTACGGACCCAAATTTCTTCTAAACAGACCCCTGGATATGTATTGTGATTACTCATAATTTTGAAGTGATAGGCATTTAATTCGTCAAAGATAATTAGAAGACTTTTATAATTTAAAAAGGGAGTTTTGAATAAAAAAATGAGAAAAAAAAAAACTGAACATTAAAACTTTTTTTTATAACTAATTTCTATAAATGACGCTCGCTTCATTATGTGATTGATTTGCTCACGAGTGATTTGCATTTAAATATTAAAGAAAGCAATAATCTGCACATAAATGCTATTTCAATAGGAATTATTGTTAGGAAGCTTACTCAACTTTAAAGAATTTTCTAAAAATTTACAAAAACCAGGAGAAACTGGCAAAATTCAGTAGCATCTACGTTTTAAATAAGTGTAAATTAAAGTTTATTTTATTTCAAAACTAGCATTGAACAGCCGCGAACTTTAAAGTTTACGACAATCAATGTTCAACTCAATAGTCTTAATTTCAAACCAAACCCAAAAGACAAGAAAGAACTTGGATCAAGCAAAGGGACGAACTGGTCTGCATGAACGACTTCTTGAAGGTACTAACTCGTACATGCGTAATATGAAGAAGAAAACTATTCACGGTTAGCCCGACGACAAGAGAATTCTGACCCGTCATTTATCTACCACTGATATTTTGCATCAGCATTATGATCATTGTTAGCGTGGAACAGAATTCGTATCAACCAGCCGTCGCTGGGATTCGAACCTGGGGCACTTCATTGGGAGGCGAGCTCTATACCCTGAACCCGATTCGGCTTTATGCGTTAATTCAGCGTTTTATCTTCTTTTAGAAAATGAATTGAAGTGTTTCATCTTCGAATAAGAAGATAGTAGCGTTTTTTATTACCGCTCATTTTACTTTTTAGACTATAGCAACTATCGGGCAACGCTTCTGTTGTAGTAACGCTTTTGTTCTAGTTTATGAGTAGGCAAATCTTTGGTTGTGGCGCTTTTGAAGTTAAGGAATAAAAATCATTCAGTGCCAGCAATTTTTTTTTTTTTTTTTTTTTTTTTTTTTTGTGAAAGCTTTCAATTGACGAAAACTATAATTTCCAAATACTCATTTTTCCTATAACGCTCACACTTTCGGAATTTAAATTCATTGGAAAAAAATGACCGGTTCCCTAAAATAAATTGGCGGTGATTTGTGGCCAAATGCACTTGGATCATTCTTCTACTCCGAAAACTCTTGGCTGCCACTTAATACCTTCATTCCATGAGATTTCCGAAATGTAATGACTCGGCAAAACAATTAAGTTTGATAAGTTAAATTAAACTAAAATTCGAACTTTCTCCAAAATATCAAAATTTTTTTCTACAAAAATATCACTTATAGAACCGTTTTTCACGAGCTTTTTTTCATGTTTCTTCGCATGTTTCAAAAAGTACATCTCAAATAAGCTCAAATTCATCATCTATGCCTGATGCGTAGTCAGTTTTTTCACTTTTTCACAACATACTTGCATGAAATATTCTCCAAGGAAAATTTATATCAACAAGCTAAACTGAAAGAAACGCATAGATGTCACGCTAAATAACCACTTCTAATAAGATAAAAGTCGCCAAATGTTTATTTCTTCAAATAAAAATAGGTATTTTGTAGTCCATTCAGGAAGAATGTCCAATTGTCTTCAGCAGTTATCCCCAAAAATAAGATGGATAATTTGATCCCGGGGAATTTTAGGCTTCTTCATATTTCTCTTGTTGAAATGGGTAGATGATGAAGTAGAATCACGTAAATCGCCAAATCATTCGCCATTTGGATATATTTTTGGCGACCTCTTGTTCCCACAAAAGAAGAGAAACAATTTTCAGAAGAGAATCACGTAAAACAAAGATTTATTTCTCTCTGCAGATCGTCGGGCTAAAAGGTTATTTTGTTGTGATGATATCATTTGTTGGAGGAAATCTCAAGTACGTTTTGGCTTGCACAAAGAACTCATACAATTTAGCAGTAGCATGTACAATGTATATCAATCTCAATAAAAAACAATGCTACAATAAATATTATTACGTAACGCCAGCTCTTGGATACTAAATATGTTATACGATTTAATAGGCGTAATTCATAAAATAATCATGAGCTACATTTCTAATTTAGTAATCATGATTTACACAATTTTATTATAATTTAATTGGTGACTATATTAAATCAGCTACATTTCTAATTTTTCATTATTTCACGAGCTGTCCCTATTAAATCCGCAACGTTTCTAATTTAATAATTCTGATTTGAATAGCTTCAGCATTATTTTACATAACATCCCTATTATATAACCTATGCTTTGAATAAAATAAGAGTGGCATTACTTAACATGATGTCACTTTTAAATCGACCCTATCTCTAACTTAGTAATCATGATTTAGATGGTTTTATTAAAATTTAACTTGGTGTCTCTATTACATCAGCTATTTTAATTTGTCATTATTTTACGTTATGTATCCACTAAATCCGCAACGTTTTTAATTTTATATTTTAAAATTTAGAAAGATAGCTTCATTATTATTTTACATCATAACATCCCTATTAAATGACCTATGCTTTTAATTAAATAAGAGTGGCATTACTTAACATGATGTCACTTTTAAATCGACCCTATCTCTAACTTAGTAATTATGATTTAGATGGTTTTATTAAAATTTAACTTGGTGTCTCTATTACATCAGCTATTCTAATTTGTCATTATTTTACGTTATGTACCCACTAAATCCGCAACGTTTTTAATTTTATATTTTAAGATTTAGAAAGATAGCTTCATTATTATTTTACATAACATCCCTATTAAATAACCTATGCTTTTAATTAAATAAGAGTGGCATTACTTAACATGATGTCACTTTTAAATCGACCCTATCTCTAACTTAGTAATCATGATTTAGATGGTTTTATTAAAATTTAACTTGGTGTCTCTATTACATCAGCTATTCTAATTTGTCATTATTTTACGTTATGTACCCATTAAATCCGCAACGTTTTTAATTTTATATTTTAAGATTTAGAAAGATAGCTTCATTATTATTTTACATAACATCCCTATTAAATAACCTATGCTTTTAATTAAATAAGAGTGGCATTACTTAACATGATGTCACTTTTAAATCGACCCTATCTCTAACTTAGTAATCATGATTTAGATGGTTTTATTAAAATTTAACTTGGTGTCTCTATTACATCAGCTATTCTAATTTGTCATTATTTTACGTTATGTACCCACTAAATCCGCAACGTTTTTAATTTTATATTTTAAAATTTAGAAAGATAGCTTCATTATTATTTTACATCATAACATCCCTATTAAATGACCTATGCTTTTAATTAAATAAGAGTGGCATTACTTAACATGATGTCACTTTTAAATCGACCCTATCTCTAACTTAGTAATTATGATTTAGATGGTTTTATTAAAATTTAACTTGGTGTCTCTATTACATCAGCTATTCTAATTTGTCATTATTTTACGTTATGTACCCACTAAATCCGCAACGTTTTTAATTTTATATTTTAAGATTTAGAAAGATAGCTTCATTATTATTTTACATAACATCCCTATTAAATAACCTATGCTTTTAATTAAATAAGAGTGGCATTACTTAACATGATGTCACTTTTAAATCGACCCTATCTCTAACTTAGTAATCATGATTTAGATGGTTTTATTAAAATTTAACTTGGTGTCTCTATTACATCAGCTATTCTAATTTGTCATTATTTTACGTTATGTACCCATTAAATCCGCAACGTTTTTAATTTTATATTTTAAGATTTAGAAAGATAGCTTCATTATTATTTTACATAACATCCCTATTAAATAACCTATGCTTTTAATTAAATAAGAGTGGCATTACTTAACATGATGTCACTTTTAAATCGACCCTATCTCTAACTTAGTAATCATGATTTAGATGGTTTTATTAAAATTTAACTTGGTGTCTCTATTACATCAGCTATTCTAATTTGTCATTATTTTACGTTATGTACCCATTAAATCCGCAACGTTTTTAATTTTATATTTTAAGATTTAGAAAGATAGCTTCATTATTATTTTACATAACATCCCTATTAAATAACCTATGCTTTTAATTAAATAAGAGTGGCATTACTTAACATGATGTCACTTTTAAATCGACCCTATCTCTAACTTAGTAATCATGATTTAGATGGTTTTATTAAAATTTAACTTGGTGTCTCTATTACATCAGCTATTCTAATTTGTCATTATTTTACGTTATGTACCCACTAAATCCGCAACGTTTTTAATTTTATATTTTAAAATTTAGAAAGATAGCTTCATTATTATTTTACATCATAACATCCCTATTAAATGACCTATGCTTTTAATTAAATAAGAGTGGCATTACTTAACATGATGTCACTTTTAAATCGACCCTATCTCTAACTTAGTAATTATGATTTAGATGGTTTTATTAAAATTTAACTTGGTGTCTCTATTACATCAGCTATTCTAATTTGTCATTATTTTACGTTATGTACCCACTAAATCCGCAACGTTTTTAATTTTATATTTTAAGATTTAGAAAGATAGCTTCATTATTATTTTACATAACATCCCTATTAAATAACCTATGCTTTTAATTAAATAAGAGTGGCATTACTTAACATGATGTCACTTTTAAATCGACCCTATCTCTAACTTAGTAATCATGATTTAGATGGTTTTATTAAAATTTAACTTGGTGTCTCTATTACATCAGCTATTCTAATTTGTCATTATTTTACGTTATGTACCCATTAAATCCGCAACGTTTTTAATTTTATATTTTAAGATTTAGAAAGATAGCTTCATTATTATTTTACATAACATCCCTATTAAATAACCTATGCTTTTAATTAAATAAGAGTGGCATTACTTAACATGATGTCACTTTTAAATCGACCCTATCTCTAACTTAGTAATCATGATTTAGATGGTTTTATTAAAATTTAACTTGGTGTCTCTATTACATCAGCTATTCTAATTTGTCATTATTTTACGTTATGTACCCATTAAATCCGCAACGTTTTTAATTTTATATTTTAAGATTTAGAAAGAAAGCTTCATTATTATTTTACATAACATCCCTATTAAATAACCTATGCTTTTAATTAAATAAGAGTGGCATTACTTAACATGATGTCACTTTTAAATCGACCCTATCTCTAACTTAGTAATCATGATTTAGATGGTTTTATTAAAATTTAACTTGGTGTCTCTATTACATCAGCTATTCTAATTTGTCATTATTTTACGTTATGTACCCACTAAATCCGCAACGTTTTTAATTTTATATTTTAAGATTTAGAAAGATAGCTTCATTATTATTTTACATAACATCCCTATTAAATAACCTATGCTTTTAATTAAATAAGAGTGGCATTACTTAACATGTCACTTTTAAATCGACCCTATCTCTAACTTAGTAATCATGATTTAGATGGTTTTATTAAAATTTAACTTGGTGTCTCTATTACATCAGCTATTCTAATTTGTCATTATTTTACGTTATGTACCCATTAAATCCGCAACGTTTTCAATTTTATATTTTAAGATTTAGAAAGATAGCTTTATTATTATTTTACATAACATCCCTATTAAATAACCTATGCTTTTAATTAAATAAGAGTGGCATTACTTAACATGATGTCACTTTTAAATCGACCCTATCTCTAATTTAGTAATCATGATTTAGATGGTTTTATTAAAATTTAACTTGGTGTCTCTATTACATCAGCTATTCTAATTTGTCATTATTTTACGTTATGTACCCACTAAATCCGCAACGTTTTTAATTTTATATTTTAAGATTTAGAAAGATAGCTTCATTATTATTTTACATAACATCCCTATTAAATAACCTATGCTTTTAATTAAATAAGAGTGGCATTACTTAGCATGATGTCACTTTTAAATCGATCCTATCTCTAACTTAGTAATCATGATTTAGATGGTTTTGTTAAAATTTAACTTGGTGTCTCTATTACATCAGCTATTCTAATTTGTCATTATTTTACGTTATGTACCCATTAAATCCGCAACGTTTTTAATTTTATATTTTAAGATTTAGAAAGATAGCTTCATTATTATTTTACATAACATCCCTATTAAATAACCTATGCTTTTAATTAAATAAGAGTGGCATTACTTAACAAGATGTCACTTTTAAATCGACCCTATCTCTAACTTAGTAATCATGATTTAGATGGTTTTATTAAAATTTAACTTGGTGTCTCTATTACATCAGCTATTCTAATTTGTCATTATTTTACGTTATGTACCCACTAAATCCGCAACGTTTTTAATTTTATATTTTAAGATTTAGAAAGATTGCTTCATCATTATTTTACAAAGTATCCCTATTAAATCGGCTACAATTCCAATTTAACAAACGTGTCTTTATTTAACATTGTATCGTTAATAAATTGGCTATCTTTCTAATTTAGTTTTATGGTTTAGATAATTTCATCAAAATGTCCCTGATCGGTTACATTTCTAATTTAGTAATCATGATTTAGATGACCAGGATATGTCTAATATATCGTCTAAA
The DNA here is from genome assembly GCA_949128135.1 of Parasteatoda lunata. NCBI lineage: Eukaryota > Metazoa > Arthropoda > Arachnida > Araneae > Theridiidae > Parasteatoda > Parasteatoda lunata. The sequence goes on from OX421977.1 coordinate 18,367,637, forward strand.
TTTTTAATTTAGCAATCATAATTTAATATTGGCGTCTCTTTTAAATTAGCTGAATTCCTAATGTAATTTGCTATCACAATATGGCTTAACTGTGATAGAATATCAGTGTAGCAGGGCTTCACATCATCTTTTAATGTATTGGCAGTTGAGGTTGTGAATCTTTAACTTTAATAAAAATAAATGAATTAATTAAAAATAATTATAATTAAAAAAAACATAATAAGATTTCAAAACTTTCGAAATCTTGTAATTTATTTCTATCGCCCAGTGGGGATATAACGAGACTATTGGATCAAAGAAAATGGTCAAATGATATCTCCAATATGATCCCACGGTGGTCCAATGATGTTTGCAGCAATCTTACCACTGTGGTCTAATGATGTCTCCAGCCCAAATTCGCACCAAATAGCGACACATTTACCAGAAGTATTGTTATACATAAAAATAGCAACGCGCAACTTTATAAACAATGAAATTTTCGAATTAAACATTCAAATAACTATTTTATTTTTGATATCATAACAATAAATACGTTATTTTATTCCATTTCTGTTGAAAGTCCTGCAGTACAAATTTAAATAAATATAATACTTAATTAAATATAATACTTTAAAAGTATGCAACATAAAGTAAGGTTAATTATTCGTGGTACGAACCGATAAATTATACCCGAAATACTATCCATAGCACAGAATTATTTTATAGTGGATAAATATGACTTCAAATGTTTCTAACAAATTTACGTTGAGTTACTAGATTTATTTAAATGCAACCAGGACTTCGTTAAAAAAATTCTTTAGTAAAACAGATTTATTTGCTACATAAAAATAAAAATGATAAGGTTTTGTTAAAGAAAAAACAAATAAATAAATAAGCGTATAACTTATATTCATGTCTTAACCCGATCCGAATTCCATCATGATAAATTTGTCAAATGTGACATCTTTTCCAAAGAAAACTACTCACAATGAAGAATTCCAAAATCATAAAAATTCCTCAAATTTATCTCATCCACAAATACGGGATTCAAAAATTCCCAAAAACTGTATCTAAGAGATGCAATTTTTTACACATTTCCTGAAAGAATGTGGGGGGAAAAAAAGGATCCTTTGTAACGCATAAACGCAGCTATATATTTTTTGCACCTTTTACTAGCCTTTCCTTTGCAGCATCTCCAAGCGATCGTATGTCTGTCTCATCTTATATCCTTCCGCCAAATTCCTTCAGATGAAGGTGCGCTACCGTGAAATTGCTACTACCCCCCCCCTCTTTGCCTTATGGTATCTCCACCCCCACCTTTACAGCTCTGTCATCCGGGGATCTTTACCTGTCAGTCGGAGTGAAGAAAGATACAAAAGATAAAGGCAGTTTTTTCTTTATTATATCCTTCCGCCGCTTTGTTATTCCATGCCTTTCTGGCCTACCTCTTTTTTCTTCGCGCTTCCGCAGATCTCTAGGGAAGAACTTTTTTCTTCTTCTTTCTTCTATCCGTTTCAGTTGTGTAATCTTTTTCATCCGGTTTTTCAACCTATAAGTTTGATTCGAATTGTCACTGGATTTCAGAACACGAACTTTCCGGAGATTATTTATGTATTTCTCTCATTTTCTTTCGATATTCGCTATGTCTTTATTTAGTTTTATTTCAAAGTGTCAAAAATATATCAAGCATTAAGCGAGAAGTCTTGAAAACTCTATTACATTGTCTCGAGTATCGAGTTTATGTCGTTTCTACAGATATTCCGGTTTAACTTTGGATTTAAAAAGACACAACTCTTAGAGCAAAATTAGTAAAAATAAAAAAAAATCAATTTTAACGTGTTTTGAGTATTTAACCCATATATTTTCACAAAAGGTTATTCATTTATTTTTCTGTTCAATAGCATCTTTAAAATTCTCAGTAATGTTTTCAGTTAAGAAATTTTTTACTTCTGGTGTAAACTCAAAAAGAAGTAATACCAAGCTTTTTACAAAGTAACAGAAGGAAGAACAAACAATTTGATAAATTTAAAATTTATACAGTTTTTATATCTTTAAAATAGTTTTTTAATACTGAAAATCTTTTATGTATAACCATACTACTTTTAATTTTAATGAAATAAGAATTTTAATACAATGAACTCCTCTTGCAAACCATAACTAACTGCCGAAACTCCAAAACTGACAGCCGAAGAACAGAGTACACAAATCGACAATTTATTTATCAAATAACTATTACAAGAACTTTGTTCTATGATTTTGAAAACAAGTATAATAATTGGGTTTTTCTTTCAAGTTAATATTAATTCATAATATGTAATTATGGATAATAAGAACAAATTCCGAATATAAATTTCGGAATTTAATATTTGGAAAAACGAATTTAAAACTCCAAGACTAAAAATATTTGTTAAGAATATTTGTTCAATTAGGAAGGTTTGTTTATAAATACATTTTACTTTTAATAAACAAAGTGGCATTGACAAACAATACTAAAATAAATTTGAAAATTGTTTATTGTTATTTGTATAATTAAGAAACAGTTCTGATCCAATTAACAACATAAGTATGTAGGGCTGATTATTTTATTAATTTCATAATTAATTTAATCCATGTACATAGTTTCAAAAATTATATGCTTAAACTTTCTTTCTTCTTTTTTGTAAGTTTTCCGTAAAAAATAATATGACTAAATAGCATTAAAATAATGAAGTTAAGGACGCACAGAGCAAGGCCTAAATATATACCCTGTAAAAGTGTTTCTCCGCTTAATAAGTGATAACACAGAGAAGCTATTCACTACTCAATGCCAGTTTTATGTTAACAAAAATGTAACCTGTAAAAGTGTTTCACTGCTATGTCAGTAATACTACAGAGAAGCTATTCACGACTCAAATATTTGTTAGAGCGCAACAATGTCAGTTGTAAATGAACAAATGTAACCTGTAAAAGTGTTTCACTGCTATGTCAGTAATACTACAGAGAAGCTATTCACGGCTCAAATATTTGTTAGAGCGCAACAATGTCAGTTGTAAATGAACAAATGTAACCTGTAAAAGTGTTTCACTGCTATGTCAGTAATACTACAGAGAAGCTATTCACGGCTCAAATATTTGTTAGAGCGCAACAATGTCAGTTGTAAATGAACAAATGTAACCTGTAAAAGTGTTTCACTGCTATGTCAGTAATACTACAGAGAAGCTATTCACGGCTCAAATATTTATTAGAGCGCAACAATGTCAGTTGTAAATGAACAAATGTAACCTGTAAAAGTGTTTCACTGCTATGTCAGTAATACTACAGAGAAGCTATTCACGGCTCAAATATTTGTTAGAGCGCAACAATGTCAGTTGTAAATGAACAAATGTAACCTGTAAAAGTGTTTCACTGCTATGTCAGTAATACTACAGAGAAGCTATTCACGGCTCAAATATTTGTTAGAGCGCAACAATGTCAGTTGTAAATGAACAAATGTAACCTGTAAAAGTGTTTCACTGCTATGTCAGTAATACTACAGAGAAGCTATTCACGGCTCAAATATTTGTTAGAGCGCAACAATGTCAGTTGTAAATGAACAAATGTACCCTGTAAAAGTGTTTCACTGCTATGTCAGTAATACTACAGAGAAGCTATTCACGACTCAAATATTTGTTAGAGCGCAACAATGTCAGTTGTAAATGAACAAATGTAACCTGTAAAAGTGTTTCACTGCTATGTCAGTAATACTACAGAGAAGCTATTCACGACTCAAATATTTGTTAGAGCGCAACAATGTCAGTTGTAAATGAACAAATGTAACCTGTAAAAGTGTTTCACTGCTATGTCAGTAATACTACAGAGAAGCTATTCACGGCTCAAATATTTGTTAGAGCGCAACAATGTCAGTTGTAAATGAACAAATGTACCCTGTAAAAGTGTTTCACTGCTATGTCAGTAATACTACAGAGAAGCTATCAAACATCGTGTGCACATTCTTATTTATATTAAATGATTTTTTTTTCTTTGTAAATAAATAATTAATAGAATACTACGTAAATAAAAATTAATTTCAGGCAATTTTTTTAAATAAAATATTATAAATTTAAGAATTATTTAAGTTTACTTAATGCGTAACACATTAAAAGTGATACAGTTGTGCTATTTAAAATATGTCAATTGAAAACTTCTTGAAAAGGTTTTTAGCAATTTTTGCAATAACAGGACCCCATTAGCACAAATTCACAAAAGCAGGACCCGGGTAGAAAGAATTTGACTTAAAGCTCATTTTATATTTACCAATTATGAGTAGTTTTTTTCACAATTTTACAAAAACAGGACCTTTCACGAAATGTCTGGACAGACCCCTGTACATATATAGATAGATTTTAAACATAAACTCATGCTTATTTAACGTGTAAAAATTAAAAGAATCAAATAAATACTTTATATTTTCGATCATATTTAAACGTATTCTTCTACTTCTACAGAGAAAAAAAGGACCATCAAACTATTTTATGAATATATAAGAAAACTAAGTAAATAGTCTCTTTTTAAGAAGACAGGGAAAAAGGAATAAGAAAACACACGTTAAGAATACGAAACAGTCCATTCGTCATTCAGAACTTTCCTTGGAGGGAATTTCCCTTTCAGTTCGGGGTGCCCTGGAGCTCAAAGGAATACGGAAACCACATTTATACCACTTCCGGAACAAAGGAAAAAAAAATAACATCTCGTATGAATAGAATGGAGACATGACGCTTGTTTTCATGGAAATTGATTTCTATAAATTGCATAAAAAATATGATAAATATTATTTAGACACAAGTTTTATATATTCTTTTGAGACCCAGCCTCCAATATATTTTATTTTATAACCGTCGTTGAACAGCCGACCCAATTTCATGGGTTTACGACTACTAGTGTTCAACTCCGTAGCCTTGTAATTTTGCACCAATCCAGAAGACAAGGAAACTCCTGGATCAGTATCCCCAGAGGTATTGATTTGTTATGGGAACATGGAGGACTTTGAGACTAGACAGATTTAACGTGCATCAGTCACCATTTACTACACGGGGAGTCTTCGGCCGGCGAGGATCGAACCCACGACCTCTTGGACATGGGCTCAGCGCGCCCTACCGACCAGGCTATTCCGGCCTCCTCCAATATATTGGACAGTACAGCGTCCAATGTTTAAGACAATTTAAAAGTATACAAATATCTTATTACAAGTGGGCTGCGCCCCCTGCTCGCTAACGCTCGCCAACCCCCGAAAATTGCTACGCAACCTTATATGGTTTGCTTCGCAAACCAAGCTCGCTTACTAGCTACTAACTTAGGTACATTGCAAAGGCACAAAATTCTAAGAATTCAAAACAATCATTCAAATCCATATAACAACTTTTTTTAAAAAAGAAAAATTACATCTTTTTAGTAAATACTAAGTCATTAAAAGATAAATTTGAATTCAAATAAATGACATGTAATTCGTTAAACCTATTAGAAATGTACTATAGTATAAAATCTTTAAGGTAAAATTTCTAAAACTGATATCTCTTTAAAAAGGTTAAAATTTTGGCTATAATTAAGTCTATTAAAAGTTTAAATAAGTGAATTGCAATGGAAATACCTGCATAAACAAAACATTATGTTTTTAAAAAACAATAACCACGAACGATTAACAACTTTTTAAAAAATAAGTATAAGTCTTAGAACTTTGACATACAAAAGAAAAACTTGCAGAAACTTAACATTAATTTGCAATAAATACTAAATACGAATAAATACTGAGAAAAAATTAAGGGCTTTGTTAATAACAAAAAAATAATTACTATTAAAGATTAAGGAACTTCCTTAAACACACAATTAATGAGGCTTTTTGTTTCTCGCCTTGTAAGAGAAATATATATATCGTGAAACAAAATACTAAAATAGAGATCTATCGACAAAGACTACTCACTTCTGCTCTGCTTAATAGTATGAGATTTCCGCAGCTGAATTGAACAACCTGATAGGGTGAATTTCAGAAGAGATCCCATTTTGTGAGAATGCTCTCTCTGGTTATTTCAGTTTCCGTTTTTAAAAGCGCGATATGTTGAGCCACCTCAGCTAGATTTGGCATGTGACATTTTTAGCGGCAATCATTGGTCAATTTTCTAGCGCTGCCATTCGGGTAGTTGTAATGAGGCTTGTTTTTGTCGCCGTGTAAGAGAAATATATATATATATATAGATTAGAATCCAGAGGATTTTTTTATTTTTTCAAAGACCCATTTACAAAAAAAAAAATATTTTTAGATTTTATGCCTGTTCGAATGCTTCTACAAGGTAATTGTCTTTGTAAAAATGTACGACGCTGTTTTTTAAGTAAGGGTCGTTTTGTTGTGTACACTAATAAGTGACACGTTGGTCGCAACGAGCGCTCGCGTCCTGTCCTAGCATTAATTGGGGATAACTGTGCTCAGTTGCAGTAAGTAACCTGTACGGTCAATTCTGTGTCTTTAAAATGTTCAAGTTTAACAAATCTAACGCCGCGTATGAGGTACGGTCAATAATGCGTTTTTAGTCGGCTAAAAATATGTCTGCTGCATACATTCACCGACAGATTAGTGAAGCTTACGACTGGCATACTGACAGGAAATTTTGCTACTCCGCCTCTCCACAGAGCAGTCCCGAGCTTTATTGGACTCTTTTGGCTGGGAAGTTTTGGATCACCCCTCCGTACAGCCCAGACCTCGCGCTAATTGATTTCCATCTTTTCCGATGTTTCACCCATCATTTTTGGAGTCAACCAGTACAACAATGACAAAGACGTGAAAACAGTCGTGACCCGGTTATCACAGTAGGCGGCAAGTTACAATGAAAAGGGAAAGTTGTAAAATATGATAATCAAACTTGGCAAATAATTTGAATTAACGTATGTAGAATCAAAAAATGAAAATTTACTTTTGTTTGATTTTTATTTTCAAACGGTCCTTACTGGCCATCCGGCACGAGTCGGTAACCATCGAAAAATTTTCGGTTCCTTTTGGACGGGAGAATATAAATTTTCTGATACATTTACATTATCACGCAAATACAGAGCTGCTAACATAGATAGGAAAAAATCCAGTAGATTTTACGAAATAATATAAATTTCATGAGAATTGTTGCAATATAAACTAAATATTTTTCATATAGGGAATTTTAGGGATTTTTAAGGCCACTAAAATAGAAAAACTAATATTTTTTCAGTTATGATTGACATAAATTTGTATTGAAATTTATAAACGTTCTAAATCAGCCTAATAATTTTTCAGTCTAGAAGAAACAAGTAACACATAGATAGCAGAGATTGAAATTGTGATAAAAACGTTTGATGTAACACACACGCAAAAATCCAACTTAAAACAGTCCAGTTCTTTCTTTTATAGTATACACCTTTGCGTTTCTTAAAGTCTTTTGTAGATCTAGGCATTTTAATACAAAACAAAAAACCAAACTTAAATTATTATAGCTTAAAAAAAATAACTACTTCTACTGACAGAAAATAAAATATTAAAAAAAAAATTTTTTAAAATTTAAAATAAATAAATCATAGCAAAGCTAATTCACCTCAACAAAAAAGCTTGAAAAAAAATTCACTCCAATAGCAAAACAAATCTAACAAAAAATCAAACAAAAAAAAAAAAACTAATCTTACAAAAAACAAAATAAATCTAATTAAAAACTATAAAATTGCCTGTAAAGAGTAAGATAAGATTTAAAAAAATTGAACGTGATAATGGGTTGAAAATAAAATAATACTTGAGTATCGCCTATATTAATTGTTAAAGCAGTTGCATAAATATTTAGCTTATAGCTTTTATAGTAAAAATAAGAATTTTAACTTTTAGCTTGCTTAGATATTAAAATAATAAAAAGATTCTCGTAAACGTCAGAACTTTGAATCTTGTGTTTACGTTTTCAACTGTCAAATGTGGGCGTGGCACAGCTAGAGGAGCATTTGTTAACATTTTGAAATTGAAATTTAACAGCTTTAATTTTGAGTAAATACATAAAACTATACATCGTTGGAAAGTCCTTGATTAGGAGATTTCAAAAATGTAAAAATCTCAAAATCGATTTTTTTTTTTTTTTTTTTTTTTTTTTGTGGGGTTGGGTGGGTACTGACTTAAATGAACTTGATAAGCTCTGTATTATAATTACTCATAGTTTTGAATAGTAATAGGTATTTATATCAAAGATAGTTAAAAGACGTTTTAATTAATTTAAAAAGAGAGTTCTGAATTTTTAAAAAAACTTAACATTTTAGAATCAGTTTTAAACTGATTTCTATAAATGAAGCGAAATTCATTATGTATTAATAATACATATTTATATATTTAAGCAAGCAGTAATCTACGCAAAAATGCTATTTCAATATTGATGTTTTTTAAAAAACATACTCAATTTTAGGGAAATTTTTAAAAATGTACAAAAAGCAGGAGAATTATTATTAAATCAGTAGACCAGGAGAAACTGGCAAACTCAGAACTGAAAAAACCAGTTTAGGGATGAGTTATTCAACTAAATACTTATTAGACATGGAAAAATGACAAATAAGTTACAATAAACTTTGAAAAACAAATAAACAAAGTTGATTAATTCCAGAGGTTTAGTTTCTCAGGTTTTGAGGAAAATTGCCAAGAGTAAACAATGCCAAACACTTCAAACAAACCTGATGCTCATAAAACAAAGTCGAAACAACGATATAAAAGTAACGCCTAAATCAAATTGAGCGTTCGAAAAATGAAACTAAACGCTCAAGATAATCACTCAGCATTTAAAAACGAAAGTAATGAGGTAGCAAACAATAAGTTCTCAAGAAACTTGAAACGAACAAATTCCCCAAATCTTCCAGCTGCAGAAGAAAGAGTTAAAAACTAAGAAGGTAGAAGGAAAGAAAAAACAATTGCTGATGTTTTAATATCTTACGAAACATTCCCTCTAGAAAAACCTCAAGAGTAAAAGGATTTCTTGATTACTTTCAAACTTCGCCAAGCAAAGATAAGATACAGCCAAGAAAGAAAAAAAATATATATAAACTTAAAATTTTTTTTTAAATAAAAAGTTGTTCGGAGGGGAGGGAGAGAAAAAAGTGAAAGATTGATGACGTCTGCAACCCACTGTATCTTTTTTTCGCCATTTTCAATTCTACAATACTTTGTCTTTTATTTTATTCCCACATCAGTTGGGTTACTTCTTGCCTAACATTGCCAACACAGCGAGAAAAAGGTACTTCAATCCAAAACAACATTAGAAAGCTATTAAGGAAAAAGCATAAAGGGGTTAAATGATTCGTAGCAAAGGTGTATATTTTTGGCTTTGTTTGCCAGCCGATTATTGTTATTATCACAGTTTCTTTTTATTATATTTTTTAGCGATTAGCATATGACAACACAGATGGGGTGAATTTATTTCATATTAAGAAATGTTTCTCTTTTTTTTCTGCCTCTCAATTTTTATTTGTAAAAGTGGAGTTGGTAATATCAATATTTTAGATAAATAATTCATGCGTTAAAAAAACAACAACAACAAGGCGATGCGATAAACTGTAGTTTAATACATAATAAGACAACACAAAGTCTGTTTTTCTATGGCCCTGTCGTCACATGAAATACTTTTTTCTACGACTGATATTTTTTCAAGTGAATGAATGGAAACATTCTTTTTTCATAACTGCTGAAAGTTTGCAACAGTTATTCATGACTGCTAAATTTATACTCATTATTATTAAATTTAGCCTTCTGCTGCTGAATTTATTCTTATTATCTTTTATGCCGACGCTAATTCGGAAAATGGCAGAATAGAAAGTAGATTTTTGAAAATAAAGAGTTTGATCTAAATTTTTAAAATTTAAACAGTTACTTCAGCGCTGCATTACTTGAGCAGGGTTGCCACAGAAAAAAAGGGAACAAAATAGTTGCTTTTAGTAGCCTAAAGCATGAAAATAGTTGCCATAAACTATGAAAATAGTTGCCTAAATAAGAACAGAAATATGACTAAAATTCATATACCGTGATCCATTTGGTCATGTTGGTGGCAAATATGATAATTTTTATATTAACAGTGTTCTAGCACTAAATTTTTATATCAAAACAAAATTAGTATATTTGGAGAAAATTGAATACAGTGAAACCTGCCAAGTTGACCACCCTTGTAAGTTGGGCACCTGCATAAGTTGACCTCAATTATCAAGAACGGAATTTTTCCTATATAATATAAAGAAGCAAAACCTTTGTAACTTGACCACTTGTCTATCTTGTATGTTGACCACTGAAATAAGTCAATTTTGTCTAGGAGTATTATGAAATTCTATTCTAAAACCCTCATAAGTTGACCAGGAAAAAAAAATTCAGAAAATGTTGTCATTTTGCAATGTATGTTAAAATTTCACTAGTTTTTTGAAATAGTGTAAAAAGCTAATCTAAACCCTTTTGTGAGTTGACCATCTGGGGAAACTGTAGGGGGGCAGCTTTTGACCATTTCTATCATTCATTCAAACAGGTGTGTTACTTGAAAAGTTGCTCTTCCAGTTGCAATAGTGAGCAGATAGGTATGTAAGTGTAGTAATAACAGAATAAATTTTAAAGTGTTCAAATAATTTTGTTTTGTTAAGGTTTTCAAATTACATGTCTTAGTGTTCTGATATTTTAAGAAATTATTTTTATTAAACACTTCACATGCATAACTAACGAAATAATTTTTAAAAAAAGTTAGTTAAATATTAGAATGATGTATATGTAGCAAATTGAAGTTCATTCAGGTTTAAACACATTTCTTAAGATATTCATTTGGTTGTTTGCTAAATAAAATTTTTAAGTCAAGTAAAAAAAAAAAAAAAAAAATTCTATATATAGCAACATGATATAGGAAATGAAAAAGTAAACAATGACCCGCTTCCTCTATAAGTTGACCACTTGTCTAAGTTGACCACTAAAACAATGCACCACAAGTGGTCAACTTACACAAGTTTTACTGTACTTTTAATTACTAGAAATCATAAAAAAAAACACTTTTTTTATTAAAAAAAAACATACTTTTCCTAAAAAAATTTCAGTTTAACTATTAATTGATTTAGCAAATATATATATATATATATATATACATACATATATTGTGAAAGTGATGATTCAAATTCGAAATTCATGCATTGTAATATCGTTTTAAAATTGGATTTTCTAAAACATGTAGAATTTCGTAGTAATAACCGTTGAAAAGGCGATTGAGAAACAAAATAGATTTAAAATGGATTCTGTTCAAATTGAGCACATTTAAAAGTGATGACTCAAATTTGCAATTCAAAATTTTTTATTTTGCATTCAGAAGAAACTGCCGCAGGTTTGTGAACCAATTTATGATTTAAAAAGAAAAAGAAGAAGAAAAAAAACATAGCTAGGAACACAGAAAAGTCTCCTAATAGTCTCAGTTTCCTGAAAATAGTTGCTTTTTTAGCCTTTTCAAGCAAAAATAGCTGCCATAGTCGCCTCAGGTCAAAAATAGTTACAAATAGTCGCCTGTGGAAACTCTACCTGAGGTAATTAAAAATTATACAAGTTCAGAATTATTTATTAATTATGCTAATTTATTTTCATCTCGGTGAAAACACTCGCCGAATGGGCGATTTTTCTTCTCTTAAATATATATATATATATATATATATATATATATATATATATATATATATAACTAAATAAAGATTGAAAATTAATTATCCGTTCTAAAGTCTAGATAATTATTTATGGTAAGATGGTTTATGTGAACTGCTCCACGCATTTAAGTAGCGTTCATTCTGTATGACGAATATATATATATATATATATATATATATATATATATAACTAAATAAAGATTGAAAATTAATTATCCGTTCTAAAGTCTAGATAATTATTTATGGTAAGATGGTTTATGTGAACTGCTCCACGCATTTAAGTAGCGTTCATTCTGTATGACGACAGAGAAATCCAAAATATAGTTTTCACACTCATATTTATATTCTGGTTTTTAGTCGTTCGAGCGCTGTTAACAACCCACTTTCACAAATTTCAGTTTTTTTTCCATTACCTATCGATAAAACAAGGGAAAATGTCTTTTTCACTTACAAAACATATGAAGCGCATCCAAAATATATTTTTTGGTATTATTTTATTACCGTCGTTGAAAAGCCGAGCCAATTCTGAGTTTACGATGTTTAACTCCGTAGCCTCCGTAGTAATTTTGAATCCAACCCGGAAAACAAGAGAATTCTCGGATCAGATATGGAGACAAACTAGCCTTCGTTGAGGACTCCTTGATAGAACTTACCCGCATTTTCGTCACACGAAGAGGAAAACCTAGAAAACTACCCACAGTTAGCCGAATGGCAAGATTCTAACCCATAACCGTCAACTACCAACGGTACTTTGCATCAGCACGGTGGTCTGAGCGAGCCGGGTGCAAAATTTCCATCAACCAACCACCGCTAGGATTCGAACTTGGAGCACCTTTTGGAGAGGCGAACGCTTTATCTTCTCAGCTTCCGCGGCCATTTTGTGGTATCTTTGTTTTTTTTTTTTTTTTTTCACAACTGTCGTTGAACAGCCGATCCAATTTTCTTCTACCCAGACTCTAACTCTACAACTTTGCTTTAAATCGCATGATCTTATTTTGATCATCAAAATGGGAAATTGAACGACCAAAAATAACAAATCACTAAAAATTGATCTTAATCACTACAAATTGAAATCTTATGTGTGCAGATACCAGTTATATGAAAAAAACAAGAATGTGTCATTCTACACACAAGTTTTTTTTTAAAGAACCAAATAAAGAATGTACGTACAGTACTTAGATGTTACACATTACATGCATGTATGTATATTTCATGTGTATAAAGTGTTGTGCATATATATTATATATTCGTACATACATATATATATATTACGTGTATATATTTTTAACTATCGGATATCACCCTTACTTTTTTTTTTTTGTTAGCAACTCTAGAGCACAAATCGCGAGCAAATCAAATATAGCGTTCATTTCGGAGCATGCGCAGTAAAAGCCTCTAATTACCCTCTCAAAAGTTCTATTTACCTTGTTAACCTCTTCTGGAAAATATCATATATTCTCAAGATCTAATGCCCGTGAATAGTAAAAGCAAATCAAGTCTTTAGCAAACAAGAGCATTGTAAACATTCCTTCAAAGAATAAATAATCTCAAAATGACATAAAGTACAATTTAAAGTCAAAACAAAAGCCCTCCCATCTCGACCAAACGAGGCTTTTCAAATCAAGAGAATGATCAAGGTAAAAGCTTTTCAACGTTTCCTATATATTCTTCCGCAACTTTCATCTCGAAAAATCACGCTGCAGACGAGATTTTGACGAGAGTTGTCGAAAGGTACGTCAGATAGAATACTTACATTTCTTTGCTAAAGATATTGCAAGAAATAAATGAAAGAAAGAAAAAAGAAAACGTATTTTTCGAAGTGTTATTTGGGGAATACTTTCTTCTCTTATTTTCTGGAATACGCACGAGGCATTTCTTACAGGATGGTACGAATCAAACATTTTTGTACGGTTCTTCGTATGAAGTGCTAGGTCTTCACGGCTAAGGGGAATTTTTTCATTTGTCGCGGAACGACATGGCTTCTATTTACGTGAAATAGGAAAGTTGCAATTCTGAATCCCAGGCAGTAAGACATAAACGAGAATGCGCGATTCTACGGGTACTTTTTTCATAAAACCAAATAACGAATTTATGTACCCTTCATTGCTTAAAATTTTAAATATGAACAAGAATGAGCGATTCTATAAATTTTCTTCATAAAATAAATAAAGAAAAATGTACGGTTCATCACTTAAATTTCTAAATATTCGAAGTACAACATTTTTTTTTTTTTTTTTTTTTTTTAAACTACATGCTGACATTGTTTCGATTTGCGTGAAGATGAAGGCAAAGTTGGAATTCCGGGTACCAGTTATATGAAATAAACAAAAATGTTTACTTACTACATAATGACATTGTTTCGATTTACGTGAAGATGAAGGCAAAGTTGGAATTCCGGATACCAGTTATATGGAATAAATAAAAATGTTCACTTACTACATAATGACATTGTTTCGATTTACGTGAAGATGAAGGCAAAGTTGGAATTCCGGATACCAGTTATATGGAATAAATAAAAATGTTCACTTACTACATAATGACATTGTTTCGATTTACGTGAAGATGAAGGCAAAGTTGGAATTCCGGGTACCAGTTATATGGAATAAATAAAAATGTTCACTTACTACATAATGACATTGTTTCGATTTACGTGAAGATGAAGGCAAAGTTGGAATTCCGGATACCAGTTATATGGAATAAATAAAAATGTTCACTTACTACATAATGACATTGTTTCGATTTACGTGAAGATGAAGGCAAAGTTGGAATTCCGGATACCAGTTATATGAATAAACAAAAATGTTCACTTACTACATAATGACATTGTTTCGCTTTACGTGAAGATGAAGGCAAAGTTGGAATTCCGGATACCAGTTATAGGAAATATCAAGAATGCGCGATTCTACAAACTACTTTATTATTAATCCAAACAACGAATATATGCATCGTTCATTACTTAAAATTCTAAAAATTCAAAGCACAGCGTAATTTTCTTTTAAATTTGTTACATAACGACATTGATTCGATTTACGTAAAGAAGAAGGTACAGTTGGAATTCTAGAAACTAGTTTAAAGATATATAGGAAAATGGCGCGATTCTACGAGCTTTTTTCACTAAACGTCGCTTGAAGTTTTTAAGTCTTTACCACTAAGCTAAATTTTCATTCGATTTTTTATATACTCATTTGCCACAAAATGTTGCAATTATTTACATGAAATGAAAGAATAGTTTGAACTATCAATATCAAGAGTAAGAAATACACGAGAATGCCAGATTCCACTAGCAATACTTCGTAACGATATACACAAACTGAAGTAGTTTAGAAAAGCAACAACAACGTCCACTAGCTACGATATAGCTTTCACATTCATTTCACATTGATTACTAGCAGGCAATGAACACCTAATCCACAAAATAGAATGGAAGTCTTTAAAGTCTAATTATTAACCCTTGTAGTCTTTTAAACCAACTCAGAAGACGAGGTAACTCTTACATTGCCTTTACTCTCGTGTCTTAGAACGCCGTTTCAAACAACGAAGAGAACATTAAAAAACACCAAGTAAACATTTTAAGAAGAAAAATTTGCAAATAATGAATTATCAAAAAATGGTTATAAAAAATTTTTTCTTAATATCAAGTCTAATCATGTTTCTTTAAAAACTGCAACTTAAACGAGTGTGGGTGGATTTAAACACGCAAATTAAGTTTAAAACCAAAGGCATTGCATAATTCATGAAAACAAAGCAAGGAATATGCCTTAAAACTGTAGAAAAATTACAGAAATTCAAATATTTAAAAAAAATAATAATAAATAAATAAACTGATACTTAACAATCTTCTGTTCCCTCAAATAATTCCTTAAAAAAATATTTTTACATGCAAAACCAATTTTTTGAATTATTCCAAAAAATAAAAAAAGGAATATAATAAACAGAAGGAAAAGAATTTTCGAACAGTGCGTGAACAAACAGGCATTCAAATAGAAAGAAAATTTTTCGAGAAAACGCTACTAAAGCGAAATTAAAGATAAAACACCTAAACTGAAAATAAAAATTGAATTCGAAGATTAATAAAAAAGACTTTTCGCCAAACAGGCACGCACTTGTATTTTATTTTATATTCCAAGCGGAGTTTTAATGCATTTTGGATTTCAGGGCAGAAAATATCCCTTCCCAACAGCGCTTTAATTTACTACATGATAAAAGATGAAATAAAAAAATATTACTTTTAAAAGTACCACCCAACTTCTCATTATGTTAGAACAGCTAGGTCTTCTTTTTTTTTTTTGTTTTTTGTTTTTTTAAAGGATTTTTAAAACTACTACTACTACTACAGCAGACGGGAAAAAAAAAAACATGCATGGTAAATTTCTTTATTTATGAAGAACAAGTTTTTCTATTTAAAATTTTTAACTTTGAAAAAAAAATCTTATGGAAAAAAAAAAAAAAATTAGAAATGTATTTTTTTTTTTTTTTTTTTTTTTTTTTTTGTTCTTATTTTTAATTCTTGGCGTTGAGACTGGTGCTTCGGCCTCTCTGCCTCAACCGCTGAATTTTTATCTTTACGGAAATTCTTGATGTTAAGAGAATGATTCGCTTGACCCATTTAAGAGACTTACTTTCTTTATTTCACTATTTCAAAGTATGGTCATATTCTCTAAATAATAAAATTCATCTCAAGTGAATTTGTTCAATTTTCTGGGATAAATATTTCTTCTTCATAACAAAATCAGAATGTATCTCATACAGCCGAAATATTCTTAATAGATGGTGTTTTCAATATAAATGTAAACAACAACAATCTCGAGCTCTTGACCTGCTCTACTTCCCGCTAGAAAGTATACAGCTGCTTACTACAATTTATTCTGGGAGGCAATATTTTCAACTAGATAATTTCGTTTTTAATAAATTGCATACTTTATGAGCTCAAATCTGCTGTATTTCATAAGATATTAATGATATTAAGTAATTTTGGTGAGTTTGGAGTGAAAATTTGTTTTAATTTATTTATAGATGTAATGTTAAAAAATAAGTGACATGGTTGAAAGATTTTTTTGTTGTTTTTATTGAAAAGTAAAAATTGTTAGTTTTTTTTTTCTACAGTAATTTATACGTAAAACTTGAATCATGCCTTTAGATAATCGTTTTTTGGCGCGCTCAATTTACGCCAACAGTTTCCTAAATCGATGCAATGTTTTAAACGTATTTTCGGCAGTATATTGTTTCGATTGTATATTGGGCATGTCCCGATATATTTTAAACAATATGGAAAATTCGAATCGTGCACTAGACCAGGGCTGTCGAACTGGCGGCCCGCCAACACATTTTGTGCGGCCCGTCAACTTCTTATTCAGCATATTTCTTTTTTCGAAATTTTATTATATCAAGAAGCATCCGAGACTACCATTCTTGGTCAAGCCGAGATCCCCGAAGTTTCCTCTTGATCGCTCTTTCATTCCTTTCATAGTATTGGGAGAAAAAGGTACAGGACATCTACAGGTCAAGAGCAGTCGTACCCTGCACGCCGGTGTTGTACAATAGCATTGCCTCGCGTTAGATAGACAGTGAGAATCGAGTGTTCCAAGACCGCTGGGAAACAAAGCATTTCATCACGAATAGAAAGGACTAACTCCAGTGCTTGATTTGTATGCAAGTTGTGGCTGTGTGCAAAGAATATAATTTCAAAAGAAATTATGCGAGTCTTCACGAAGGGAGCCACAGTAAATATCAAGGAGAAGCAAGATCTTCGATAGTTTCAGAACTGAAATCAAAACTGCAAAAACAAGCTGGGATGTTTACTCTCAAGTAAAACCCATCAGTACAACGCTTTGCATGCTTCATATGCAATTCACTTGAGCTTGCTAAAGCGAAAAATCCTTACATTGTTAAAAAGGAGTCGTTATTAAAAAGTGTTCTGCAGAAATGGCAAAAGCATTTGGTGATAGCAAAATGGCTAAGCATTTTGATTCAGTTTTCCCATTAAAATGTAAACAAATTGTTTTATAATCCTTCTGTTCCATTGTTCTATAAATAATAATTCAACTATTAATTGTTATTGTATAAGAGGTTATTGTTCAACTTTTTTTAACTGCGGCCCGCCAGGTGATCAGTGACCGGAATTCTGGCCCGTGGGCTCTGTGCAGTTGGACAGCCCAGCATTAGACTATTTACTTTTTATTTAAGGAAATTGTTCTATCGATTTTTTTTTTTTGTATTTTTTTTTTGTAGTTATTGCTATTGCTTTCTGCATAGTTTTTAAATCCGATATTTTTATACAATATTATTTATTACAACTTAATCTCGAATCCCTTGGTTTTTTATTATTTTTTTTATTGTGATGATTCTCTACAAAATACGAAGAAGGAAGTAATTAGTGCGTAAAAAAATTATATAAAGTTTTTTTTTTTTCTTTTTTTTGCAAACACAGCGCTTTTGTTATTTAAAATTATCAACGTATATGTTTGTTATTATTAAAAGTATTTTGCAGAAAGATATTAGTGCTAAGGAGTTTTGTCGCAGATACCTCGGAAAAATTCTATCTCATCAAATAATTGGTGCCTCCATAGCATTCTGAATCAAAACGCAGCGGTTTCTAAACAGTAGTCTTAAATTAATTGTAACAGAGTATCTTCTTCCTCGCGTCCAACAAACGTACTATGTTTCTAACCATCAATACCAGAAACATCGATTTCAAAGTTATTTATATTAATTTCAGGCGGTGGGATACTTTTTTTTTCCTTCAGCAGAATCAAATAGTAAGAAGAAAAATGAAAGCTTCATCTTCTTTTGGGTTGTTAAGTTTTTTTTCTTTCTTCTTTCTCTTTTGAAAATGCCTCGTTTCTTAAATACTACACGAAGTGGAAACTAGAGTGCCTTCCCATGTTCTGTCAGACGTGTTGTGCTTCTATTCCTACTTCTATTTTTTTTTTCTACCCATCTCAACTGTTATTTCCACTCTTTCTTTATCAATCTCTAATTCAAGTTCTTCTCATCCATTCCAATATTTCGGAGCCTGATGTCATCTTCCAAAAAGCTCGTTTCAAAGATAGGATTTAAACTAACGGCGAATTCAAAAACACAGTCATGTGACGAAAACAAAGATTTTTAGAATGTTCTGAATCTGAGGGACAAGCGATTCAAGTACTTGTAGTTGGATAAGAAAACAAAAAGAACAATAATAATAATAAAGAAATAATAATCTTGTAACAAATTGATTAAACAAATAAATGAAAAGCTTGTTGATTTAAACAAACGATGAATTCAGAGAGAAAGTCATATGAAGAAAAAGATTTTTAGAATGTTCTAAATCAGAGGGAGAATGCATTTGAAGTTGGATAACAAAACAAAGAGAACAATATTAATAATATGAAACGAATAATAATCTTGAAAAAAATTGATTTAACAAATAAATCAGAAGCTTGTTTTTGGATATGATTTAAACCAACGATGAATGCAGAAAGACAGTCATGTGAAGAAAAAGATTTTTAGAATGTCCTAATCAAAGGGAGAATGCATTTTAGGTATTTGAAGTTGGATAACAAAACACAGAGAACAATAATAACTTTCTTTATAACAAATTGATTAAACAAATAAATGAAAAGCTTATTTTATGATAGGATTTAAACTAATTGCACGGCGAATTCAGAAAGACAGTCTTATGAAAAAAAAAAAAAAAAGATTTTTAAAATATTCTAAATCTGAGGGACAATGTATTTCAAGTATTTGAAGTTTGATAACAAAATAATTAATATGAAACAAAAAATAATTTAGAAATTTTAAATAAAATTCATTAACGACACCTTAAAATGACGCTATAGAAAAGAAGATCTTCTTGTATAGAAAAAGTAAGATCAGATAAATCATGACATTTACTTTTATAAGTTTAAAAACAAAAGTTTGTCAAGTTATAAAATTAGTTTTTATCTCCTTTTTTTCAGCAATCATTTAAATTATTGCATTTTGTACCACTTTAACTGCAACAGCATTTTAACTGTAATAAAAGGTAGGGAGGAAATTAATTTTAATTAGTGTGCTTCATCGATGAAAAAAGGTCCTTCAGGTAAACTAATTTAAAATGTTTTTATGTAGACATCCAACAAAAAATAGACTATCGCAAGCAATTTTTTTGATTGTAAATCACGGAATAAAAATCTTAATTTTAAAATGAAATAATAAAAAAAGTGAGAATTTGCTTTGTAATGATGCAAAATTTATATTTGCTAACATTTTTAAATGCCTGACGTCATTCGGATGCAAACTATCAGGGACATTTTTCATAAAATAGTCAGATTAAGCCAGTAAGCAATTTTTTTTTTTTAAGCAAAAATTTCTTACTTTATTTAGTTTTACTTCAACAGTAATTAAAGAAACTGTTCTGTATAAAAATTTGGAGAAAAATTATCAAAACAAGGGGCTGTTAGTAAACTGTTGAGCAAAAGGCTTCTCATCCCTTTTTCACATGAGAATACAAATGTCAATTATTTTTAATATTTTTAACAGTTTTCTAAACTGTTGAGCAAAAGGCTTCTCATCCCTTTTTCACATGAGAATACAAATGTCAATTATTTTTAATATTTATAATAGTTTTCTAATTTCAACTTTAATTATCTTTTAATGATTTTGCATATTTTAGATAGTATAAATAACAAACAAAATCAACTATATAAAAGAAGGAAAATCATTAGTTTTTAGAACGCCTTCTGAGGAACAGGTAAATAATTTTTTTCAGTTAAAAAAAGAAATTAAATAAAGATACAGAACAAACTCATTATACAAAGAAAGCAACTTCAAACAATTTTGTTTGAAAATCGCTACACTACTCTATTTTTGGTAATCAAATTACGCTACAAAGAATTCGTCGCCAAGATCTAAAGCCCAAAACGTTGCCAGATCCCGAATTAAAAGTCTTCACGGTTCCTGCGAAACAAAATGGTTTCTGTTCCTGAATCGTAAAAGTCATTAGAACAGTGGGAATTGAATAAGATTCGCAACTGTCCTCGTGTTAAGCAAAGCCCCCGCGAGAATTAACGCATGCGCACTTCAATTTCGAAACTGAATTCAAATGACTGAATCTTCAGTTGCAAACCCATAATTGCCCGCCGTGACAATGTCGGCCGTGGGACTCGTCAACCAGCCATATAAAGAGACGCTTTTAATTGTATAACAGCCTCTCTCTCTCTCTCTCTCTGATGGAATCTGTGGTTGAGATGAGAAGGTGATGTCACGTCGTAAAATGGTCGCCAAGTTGAGAGTGAATGGGGTCTAATTCAAATGTGGAAGCATTTGGAATTTTAGTTCGGAATACGATTGCAGCACTGCTGACTAGCAAATGCAGAATGCAATGAAATTAAATTATTTCTACGGCTTTTAAAAGTTTTGCTAAGGTAAACAACATAAATTCTGTATTGAGATGAGTGCAAATTTTAGCTATGCAAAATGCGATTAAATATTATGGAACGCATTTCATTTCGGACTTGAGGCTGAAATTGTACTACATTCCTTATTTATTATTTGTCGATTTATATATATATTTTTTAAAACCTTCCTAAAAATTTTAATATTTATAATATTGTAGTAATCCAATACTTCTGCCATTTTACATTATAGCTCAATAAATAGGTACAGCGCGGGGAAAAAATAGACCACTCTGAACAGCTTTTGATCTGATCTTCACGTTCTAGGACTCAATTGCTACAGGAGGTGACCTCAAAGATTCTAATTAATAAGAGCTGGCGATATTTTAATTTACGAAATCAGACACAAAAACTTACTTTCTCTGAATAAATTATACATTTTTTCCGGCAGGTTACGATTTCTGACCCCCAAAATATAGGGTGTAGCCGCAATCTGGGAAGTATGGACGAAATAGTTTGGTCAGGAGAGCGGTACAAAGTTTGGACCCCTTAATGTTAACTTTACTTTCTACGTATTTCGCTATATCTCGACAACTTTATAAGTGAAAAAAAAAAATTTGCACACAATTATAAAATTCGTTTGTCCAAAGATAATTCCATGCAAAAAATAACTTTTAGTAAATATTTATTATTTTATTTCAGGAGACTGTTTAGAAGAACTTGGGTCCGTTAGCGAACCCTTCACAAAATATTTTAACTTAAAAACGGACCCTGCACAAAATAATTTTATCTTTTAATCGGACCCTTCACAAATTTGTTTATCTTCATTATTGTTTTGTTAATCGAATAAACCCTTCCCAGGGGGGGGGAAGAAAGAAAGACAGATGTAAACGAACTAAGTTTTGTTTTCGACTGACGCATATTCTTTGAGCTAAATACCAAATATTTGTATGTTGCATTTTTAATTTAGTAGCAGCAATTGCTGTTTATCTTTATAATTTTACAGTGTTAAGCATTATCTTGTATCTATTTACAATTTAAAAACTCCTCAAAAGTTTTTTGAAATAACAGGATCCTATTTGCAGTAATTCACAAAAGCAGGATCCTTTTTGAAAGAATGTGACTTAACGTTTATTTTATATTCACAAATTTCGAGTAATTTTTTCACAATTTTACAAAAACAGGACCTTTCACAAAATGTCTGGACAGACCCCTGTATTTGATAAAGGTCGAAAAAATTTTGTATTGTAAGTATTAAATTGTATAAATGTACTAAAAATATAAAGATACATAGATTTCAAAATAAAATGACGAAGAGACGAATACAACGTTTATTTCATACAGACAGCAAAAGTGAGAATAATTTTTAACAGTGCCATCTATAAATATCAACTTTTAAATCACAAATCCTAGTCTTTATTTAACAGTAAGGTATACAATTTTTTGCATCATTTTAAAGAATATAATTTTATATGGCAAAATTCAAAATGTAAGCAAAATTGGTCCTACAGTTAGTTCCTGAGAAATCAAATTATAAGAATATGACTTTTTTGAAATTCAATTTCTCAGAAACTATTCCACTCAAATTTTGCATTTTGAAAAGTAAAATTAACTTTCTTTAAAATAATGCAAAAAATTTTATATCTTACAATTCGAATTTTTTCGATAAATAAATACTTACTAGAAGTTATTTCTTGCATGGACTGTTCTTCGGATAAAGAAATTTTATAATTATGGAAAAAGATTTTTCAATTCGCTTAAAAAGTTTTCGAAAGATACTGAAATGCACAAAATTAACATTAAAGGGTCCAACCTTTGGAGCGTTCACCTGAACAAACTATATGGAGCATATTTCCCAGATTGTGCCCACGCCCAATATTTTGGAGGTCAAAAATCCGAAATCGTAAAAAAAAAAGTTTATTCAAAGAAAGTACGTTTTTGCGTCTGATTTCGTAAGTTAAAATATCGTCTGCACTAATTAATTAGCATATTTGAGTTCAACCACCTCGTTCTACTAAGAATGTGTCCTAGAACGTGAAAATCCGACCATAGACCAAAAGTTATTCAAGGTGTTCTGTTTTTTTTTTTTTTTTTCTTTTTTTGCGCATCGAACATAAATCAACATTTGGAATTTTAGTTTAGAATAATGATTGCTGCTTTACTGTAATGAAATTAAATTATTAAATAACATTTTTGCAGAGGTAAGCAATATAAATTTTATATTGAGGACAAATATAAGTTCAAGTAACGCAAAATGTGATTAAATATCACAGAATGTATTTCAATTCCGACTTATGCTTAAATAGTGCAATATTCCTTTTTATTTATAAATCTTTATCTCATTAAATGCAATTCTTTATAATTTAAAAAAAAAAAAAACCTAAGCCTTCCTTACAATTTATGCATCAAATCAATAACATTGCAGTTTTCTAAATAAAATATTTTATGAAGGGTCTATTTTTCTAAAAGAACACTTCGTGAAGGTTCTGTTTTTACGACAAAATATTTTGTGAATGGTGCTGGAAGGGGACTGTTTTATTAGCATATTAAAATAATAACAATAACGTGGCTCTAAAATAAATTCCTTTCAAATTAATATACTAAATTCAAAGGTAAATATCGAAAGAAAACCATCATTATTAAAAAAAAAAAAAAAAAAATTAAAAAAGAAGGCCATTTATACTTCGATCTTTAAAGACTATGCTCTTTATTAAAAATTTAAAATACCAAATAAGGATTATTCCATGACAACTACAACTACAATACTGACATCAGCGATGGCTGCTCGATTCGAATTCTGCATCCGGCTCGCACCGACCACAGTACTGACATAAAAATATCCTAAGTGGTAGACGGATCATGGGTTAGCATCCCCTCTATGTCAGGCAAACCGTGGAAAGCTTTCGTGGCTTCTATCTCCACGTAACGCAAATGCGGATTAGTTCGATAAAAAAAGTCTTTTACGAAGGCAAATTTCTCTCCATACTTGATCCATGAGTTTCCTTGTCTTCTGGATTGGGTCCAAAATTACATCTCTACGAAGTTGAACATTGGTAGTCGTAAACCTAAAATTGGGTAGGCTGTTCAACGGCGGTTATAAATAAAATATCCTCAATAATAGACAATAATGGGTTAGAATCCCCTTGTCATCCGGTTAACCGTGAGAAGGTTTGTGGTTTTAATCTTCATACAATACAAATGCGGGTTTGTTCATCCAAAACGGCTAGTTTATCCGACGATTAATTCAAGAGTTACTTTGTTTTCTGGGCAGGGTTTTAAACCACGGTGCTGAACATTGATAATTGTAGATTCAAAAGTGGGTCTATCGTTTAACGCCGGATATGAGAAAAAATAAAATTAGCCTTTATTGAATGTCTGGGCATATTGCAAACAGTCAGAAATAATCAATAAATGATGATATTGTAATTGAGCAATGCCAATAAATGATACTTTCATGAGAATATTAATTAAATAAGCATATAGTTATGTGGTATCACTGCAAAAAGCCTAAAAGTGTCAGCTCACTAGGTTCGTGAGGAATACTGAAAAGACGGCGGCTATTTGCAAAGAGCTGGTTAATTCATAAAGCATACAATATATCTTCGTAAATGTTCCTGCATGTAAACAGAAATGCAAAATATTCTCAAGTATAAACAAGAGAAAAAAAAAAGAATTTAAATTTTTAATTTTTTATCTTTTTTAAAGGAAAGGTTTGTTTTTGAATTAACAAATCTTCGTCAATGCGTCTAGCTCAACTAAGTTAAGAAAGAAGGGGGGGGGGATGACGACTCATTTAAACAATCGTTTAAAATGAGTTACGATACAATTTTAAAAAGAAACAAATAAAAAGTTGTTCGTTAAATCATAAATCTCCGGCTCCACTCCTCAGTTTTGTCTATCCAAACTAGCATCCATAAATACCCATTTCCTCCAGTCTAATCCGGAAATCTCCATTAAAACATTAATAACGGCATGGGGCCATTCAACCTCTCAAATCACGCCAAGAGTTGGCGATGGTATTCGGAGGAAAATTCGACAGCGGCATTCGGAAAATGCCATGGAACTTTCCCCCCTACTATCAATAATGCACAAATCTCACTTCAGTCACCCAATATAATAAAAGAGGCAAGGGGGGATGAAGAAGAAAAAAAATTCTGGAGATTTTGACAAGGAGAGGCAGCGGAACACTTCGGTTCCGGAGAAAAATAAATAAATGAAAAGAAATTGACGTGGCTAGGCCGCCATTCTAAAATAACGTGCTTCCGTCCAATCACTCAACCCAACAGAATGTTCCGCTGTACTTGGAAAAATGCCAATGAGACCACGTGACGAAGTAGGTGGAGTTAAAATGAAACGTCATTGTGTTTTGGAATCTCATGGTCGGTTTGGGACTTCCAAATGAATTAATTTGAACGTAGTTTTGGGGATCATAATTTTAATTTTGTAGTATAACTAAGTGTACAATACTAGTTACGCTGCCTTATTTATTATAAAAGAACTTTTAAATATCTAAGGAGAGTTGTATAAATATAAGGAATTGGAAAGTTCAAAAGTTAAGGTACTTAGGAAGGTAGGTATAGTTTGTCTATGGTAAGAACTCCCCCCGCCAAAGTCTGAGGCAGTCTGCTGCTATGGAAACAAGAATAGCGCATTTTAGGGAGGGTAGCGTCTCTTCCCTCTAGGCTAACACAATAAACCGAAGAAAAAATTCCCTTTCTCTCGCCATCCCGACCCAAAACCTGTCCTAAACAGTGGCCGAACACCCCTACTTGAAATAGTTATATTTCGTTATCATAGTCACTGCCACAGGTCTAGACGAATGGCCAGAGGAGTTCTTACTTTAGACAAACTATAGGTAACTCACGTACTAGAACAACACTACGGGCTATAGGCGACGGTCTAGGAAACGTCCCTGAGGATTATCCGTATACATGCCATCACAATTTTGAACCTCTGCAGAGGGGGTGGCTCCCCCGCTTTGGTTGTCAAAACTGCTGGAATAGTCTGCGTAGTGGAAAATGCTAAGCAAGCATTATAGAAAACTCATCGTTGAACTTACAAACAACTTTTACTAAGCAAAAAAAAAAAATAATAATAAATAAAAATAATAATAAAACAACTAAAATTAAATATCACATAACTTTTTTAAAAGACAACACAATCCACGATAGTATTTTACTCTTCACAACGTAAGACAGCTATAGTCGCTCCATACATCCAATCAATAACACTTGCGTAATAAGGGTGAAAGAAAACGTAATAAATACTATGTGATAACTAATAATAATTAATTAATAATTATAAATTAATATGTCAATTTACCTTTAAATAATTTTTAAATGTTCGAAATAAGCTGAAAAATAAAGAAATAAAATGTCCAGAATGGAAAGAAAAAACACCCCTTTTGTCAGAGCTACAAAATTTAACCATTTAAATCATAATCAATTTAGTCTTTCTCCCTCTTCCAATGGTTTTTCGAAATCGTGATTTCTGTTTTGCCGTTCTTCTTGCTCGAACCTTGTTCCTTAAAATTCGCGGTCTTGAATAAGTCCTAACAGTCTTGAATAACAGTTGCAAACTCACAACAGTTATAAAAATAGCATTATTATTCGCAAAAAAGCATCATTTCATATTACAACAGAGCTTTCAAAAAACATCCTTAAAAATAAAATTAAATATTTTAACGAAGATCGAATATTTCTAAAAGAATCCTTCAAAAGGAAAAGGCGTCGATACAGTGCCAAAGCAATTAACATTTTCTGAATAGTTGCCATGCTTGTATACTTCTAAAACGACAATTGGCAACAGATCTGTTCATTTGGCAAAAACACACACTTTCGGGCAGCTGGAGAAAAAAAAAATATTCCCTAGACTTGAAAAAGAAAAAAAAAAAGTTCTGAACAATTTAGAAAATTTAAATATATAAAAAAATTAACTTAACATTATGAAATGTTTATCCAAGTGTACTTAAGGAAATTCCCTTTAATAAATATTTCCATAAAATTAAGAAAAAAATAAAAAGTTTTTCTCAAAACAAAATTTGTTCAAGGTAGAGAGATAAAAAATTTAAAGTTTAAATGATTTATTTAAATATATAAGGAACATAGTAAAACATAATAGTAAATCACATTTTTTTAGAAAAGAAAATTTTAATAACTTAACTTTGTTCTCTGTATTATTTCCAGATAGTTAATTTATATCCACTGACAACAGAACCCTATACATAAACACTTATTGTTTTCATGAAAAATCAAGGAATTTTTCACTCCTTGAATATAAAAATGCTACTTATGATTACATTACTATAAGAACCTCGTATATTGGTCAAACTATTGGAATTCACAACGATTATTGTTAAAATATAAAAACAAAAGTTTTAGGATTAATACAAATCCCATATTGCTAAACAAGATATCGGGGATAATTATATAAAATCCAATTTTTATATTGTATTCGTTTGACCATTTTTTGACCACCTTTTAATTTATTTTTTTTTCCGCCCTTATTTTAGACATAATCCTAAAAACCGAATTCGGGGATTAACTTCGCATTTTTACGCCAAACGAATACAATTTAAAAATTGGATTGTTAATTATTTGGCGTAAAAATGCGAAGTTATCCCCCAAATTTTATTTTTATGATTATGTCCAAAGGAATACAATTTAAAAATTGGATTTTTAATTATTTGGCGTAAAAATGCGAAGTTAGCCCCCAAATTTTATTTTTATGATTATGTCCAAAGAAATACAATTTAAAAATTGGATTTTTAATTATTTGGCATAAAAATGCGAAGTTGGCCCCCAAAGTTTATTTTGATGATTATGTTCAAACGAATACAATTTAAAAATTGGATTTTTAATTATTTGGCGTAAAAATGCGAAGTTAGCCCCCAAATTTTATTTTTATGATTATGTCCAAAGGAATACAATTTAAAAATTGGATTTTTAATTATTTGGCGTAAAAATGCGAAGTTAGCCCCCAAAGTTTATTTTGATGATTATGTTCAAACGAATACAATTTAAAAATTGAATTTTTAATTATTTGGCGTAAAAATGCGAAGTTAGCCCCCAAATGTTATTTTTAGAATTATGGTAAAAGGAAAGAAAAAAAATTAAAAGGTGATCATTTGTGGTCAAACGAATGCAGTTTGAGTATTAGAATTTCTTCATTTTCGGGGGCTATCTTCGCATAGCTGAAATTATGACATAGTATATTTTAATAAGTGGATAGCAGCTCAGAGTGTCAAAAGATTTAAAATTTAAATTTTTTATTTTTTAACCAGAATACGTATAAAATAAACGTAGTTTAAAAAGTATTTAAAAATAAGAAAGTAATATAGTAATACAGGAAAAAAATAATAATATTAAAATTGTTTCACAAAGTTGAAAATCTTCTATAATTTAAATTTAATAAAAGAAGAATTGTAATACTTTCTGAAACTTCAAACGTGTTTTTTTTCCTCTAAATTTTTTAAACAAATTGCTATTGCTCTTATTACAATAAATGATTAATTAAGTTATCAATAATTGTTATAAAAAGTGATTTCATTGCGGCCCCCGAAGGTTTAAAAATTCTTTTTACGCATCTTCCCTATTTTACGCATTACTATCACGATTGAAAAATTAAATTATAATTTCAATGCTTCGAAAAACCATTAATTAATAATATTTAAAAGTAGTTAATGAATTTATCTAAATTAGCTTCTCTAATTCAAACAAATAATTCTTTTAAAAAAATATGAAGAAAAGAAATCATTTATATAATATTCATAAAATAATTTTAAAATAATCGAGACTTACTTCAACACTATAAAAGTGTTGAAATGTCAGAAGGCAATTTCGAAATAAAAAGGAGGGTGGAGGGGGGGTGGCTATTAAAGAAACTCGAAGCTAATGAACACTTTTAACAACAATCTTCTTTCTTTTGAACCGCAAAAAATGAGCCGGAAAAAAAAAATTAAGCTCTTAGTAAGAAAGCCCTTAAGGTTATAAATTCAATAATTAGATAAGCAGGGCATTCAGTTCTTTAATGGAGTTAATTGAAATATTAAGAGAGAAAGTAGAATAAAAAATATTCTAAACGCGTTCTTCGCTTTCTTTGAGGATCATTATAATATTTTTCCACCTTTTTTTTTCTCTTAATACAGTACATACTTTCAAAACTTGAAATAGTAAGCATGAATAAATACACGGTTACTTAAGTTAATTCGAATAAAAGAAAGTTAATTAGCAAAAGATGAAATTGAGCTCAATTAAGAAGTTCGATTATTTTGTCTCTTCTGAGATTCGAATAATATTCAAATTCAAAACTTACGTTTGCAATGCCAGAAGCATTTTCATAAACTCATTAACCCTTTACACTCTGGGTATAATTAAGTAGATGAATTATAAAAAGAATATCAAAATTTAACAGCTCAATTTGAAAATTAAAAAGCTATTTTAATTATGGCTTGCAGAAATATTAACAGTACACGGCTCGGGGCAAAAAAGTAATATATCACATTTTTTTTTTACAAAGATCTAATTTTTACATTTAACTGTTCCTTAATATTGTTTCAAGGCAAACGCTAAATAAATTTAGTGGACTATCATTAAATTAGAGTAATGTACATAGAAATATCTTATTAAGTGACAATCGTAGTGTTTTCATGAAAAATACTCATGAAAAACAGTTTCCCTGAGCAATTTGAAATTGGGGCACATCATTGTGGCCCTACGTCCTTTATCTATAAGGTTACAAATACATTATAATGGTAACAATCTAAAGAAATTAAACTCATTTCCAGCCAAGTGGACGTTAAGCAACTTTTACGAAATGGTTTGTCAGTATTATTAGCTACCACTTTTCATTCAATATTGAAACTGAATTATCTCAGATCAATATCATATTTTACATATGTTATTAATAAATATATTATAAAGGGCATATATGGCGTAACTTTGGGAAAAAAATTAAATACAAGATTATTAAAACAATTAAAAAAATAGTAAACCAAAATGTAATCTTTCTTATAAATCAATTCCTTAAATTTTTTAAAGAATAACAAAGATTCTTATGACTAAATTTAATTAATAATATTACATTTACATCAGCAAATTTGAAATTAACATAAATCATTAGACATTTTTAACATAATAATATTGAAATATATTCAATAATAACAAAAATTGTCACCTCTTTTAGATTGTATAAGTACATTCAATCATTCGGTTTTATAATATTAACATAGTTTTTCGAAGTTTTGTCGCTACGGAAAATAAAGAGCCACAAGTGCTTACACTTGATGCAAAACGTTGATTTTAACTATATACATCATCTTGCTGTGAAAACTTTTTTGGGCTTCAGAACGAACAAAAATATTTTAAATGTTATTATTATTTATTTATTATTAGAATGAATAACTTATATTATTTCAAAGTTATAACTACTTTTAAATAATAATTAATAACTATTATTATTTTAAAAGTTATTAAAGTATTTATTTTATATTAAAAGTTATTAGAATTATCTGAACTCTTTTGAACAAGTTAGGTATTTTAAAAGTTATGAAACTTTTTTCAAAAATTGCCATTTCAGTTTTCTACCTAGAAGAAAATTATCAAAATCACTGCCTTATTTCCAGCTTTTGCCAATTTTTATGAGCCCAGGTAATGAAACATTGTAATTTTTTTAAACAATAAATTGCGCTATTTTCCGATTAAGCAAAGCATAGATAGCTCTAACTTTATATAAACTAAACTTGCACTAACAGTCATGAGTAACTGTTGCTCATAGCAATTATAAAAATAACACATTAAATGCAAAAGGCATCATTTCATATGATTGCAGAGCATTCGAAAATCTATCTTAAAAAACCCCTATTTTGAAGTAAATGACTAGTACACATTATTAGCAACACCTACTTATAAATGGTCCATATAGATAATTTTTTTTTTTTTTTTTTTTTTTTAAACCTGTGTACAAAATTTGGAAATAAAATTTGGTACCATAAAATTATAACAAGGTAAATTTCTGCGACTAGATGAGCAAAATACTCCAAACTGTACAAAAAAAAAACAAAAAAAAAGAAAAAACAAAAAAAAAGAAAAAAAAGAAAAAAAAGAAAAAAAAAAAAAAAAAAAAGAAAGAAAGAAAACATTTTACGGATTTTTAAAATTTTCTGAATGGTAGAAAACGCTATTTTTCATTTCGAAACATGTAGCTTAGACTGAAGATAAACTTATAAAATAATGATACATTTTAGTTTTTAGTATATTTTTATAATTCTGGTCTCGAAAAAAAGTATACTATACTCAAAAAGATCTTTACACGTCATACATAAAGCGCTACTTAAATCGAATCTTTTTCTTTTTGCGATTTTTTAAAATATTTAAAACTTTTGATGAAAGGTGCTGCTTAAATGAAATTGTGAAAAATTTACTCGTTAAGATGTAAATTAAAAAAAAAAGAGAAAATTTTATAGTCTGGTGAGTTTAAAAATAGTGATAAATTGGGTTCTTTCAACCTTAGTCCTGTTTTTGTCAATTTGGGAAAAAATAAATTCTTAAATCGTAAATAAATGCAAATCGAAATCTAACACGGTAAAATTATAATAAAAAAATTACATCCATAAAAACAGTTATTTTTTTAAAAAATACAAATTGCTACTAGCTTAAATTAAAGATGTAAATAAATAAATAAAAAAAAAGGATGGATAGAACAATGAAATCGAAAGGATCAGGAAGAAAATAAAAATATTTAATGTTAATAATAATATATGACCTAGTCGAATCAACTCTTTGTAAAGAGTCACTGCCATTTTGCAAATATGCCGGGCAAATTGAAAAAGTTTTCAAAATTACTAATCAGCCTGAATATATATATATATATATAGAAATGGGCTTTAGCCTACTTAAAAAAAAAATAAATAAGGCAATTCTCAATTGATTTATTTTAAGCCTAGAGTACTAGAGGGCTTATTTTAAATAGCCTAACTTAAGTTTTGTTTCAATAAGTCTAAATAAATTCATTATTAATAATTCTTCCCATTCTTCTTAATTAGCTGAAAGGCATAAATGATTGCAATGAGTGAAAACTATTAATAATGACAATTTTTTATGAAGGAAAAAAAAGCCAGGAACCTAAAATTGAATTCATTTAGGGTAAATCGTGACTACAATTTTGCTTTCAATTTTCTCATTTATTTAATATTTGCTTATAAAATTAATATGTAAGGAGATAAAGTACTGAGCATATTGGTAATATAAAATCTTACCTTAAAGTAGAAAACAAATAGTTTTTTCTTACCTACAGAAAAGAAAAAACTTTATTATATATATGTTTTCATATTTCTCAAATTCACAAAAACAAATTTTTCAAAATATTAATAACACATATTTTATTTGCATTAGATATAGGTTTCTCATATTAGAAGAAATTGCATCTTTATTGACGTATTTTAAATGCATAGTATAATATTACTATAATTGATTTAAAAAAAGAAGAGAAAAAAAAAAACACTTGAATATTATATTATATTTAGAGAAAAATACAATGTACGGGATAACTGCAAAGATTAAAAACTTTAATTACAAAGTACTTCAATTACAAAAAAAATTGCCAAGATTAAAAACCCGCAGTAAGTTAAATTATAAAATTTATTAATTTTAACTTAAGACTGCTGTTTCATAATGTTAACTTACAGTTGACACAAGGCACAAAGTCAGAGTATATTATAACTTCGAATGATAAGTTAAATATCGGGAAGCCTTGTTGTTTTTTCACATTGGAAATTGGTGTTTTATAATGTTAGAGTATACAAAATAGTCTTAGTGTAGTTTCGAATCCTACTTCTGAACCAGAGCCATGTCTCTCCTTGATTAGTTAAGCTACTAAATACGCTATAACTATCACAAATCTCCAGTATCAATGTTATGATAGTTAGAAGAGATAGATGCAAGATAAAAAAAAAAAAGACTGCAATATGATCAGATTCGGAATCTTACAAAAACTATTACAGGAAAAATGAGAGTTCTGCAACGTTGGTGCCTAAAATATGCTTCATACTAAAATTCGTTTTTCATATGAATATTTCGATTCAAAACAATGAAGATATACCATTATCTAATTATTTTCTTTCGCGTTACATTGCTTTTATTATTTTTTAGATTCGGAATCTTACCAAAAATAAGTTGATAAATTTAATCCTGCAACGTTTATGTCTAAAGCGATTGAAACTACGAAGCTGTCCCTTCCTGATATTTGTTTTTCATACGAATAAATCAATTCTGAACATGAAATTAAGCTATTTTCTAATCATTCTTATTATTTAATTTTTCTCGTTATAATGCTTTCATTATTTTTCAGATTTGGAATCTCGCAAAAATAAGTAGAAGAAATATGTAAGTTCTGCAACGCTTGTGCTTATTGAGCTGTCTCTTACTGCAATTTGCTTCTCATAAGAATAAACAGATTTCAAAAATGAAATATCTTCGAATGGTTTTTTAAATGTACATTGCATTCACTATTTCTTAGATTCGGAATTCTACAAAATAAAGAGGATGAAAATTTGAGTTCTGCAGCGTTTGTGTCGATCTACGGAGCTGTCGCTTACTGCAATTAGTTTACCCTATGAATAAATCGATTCCATTAATGAAATTTTTCATAATAGTTCAAAGTATGGATTGATTTAATTTTATCACCCAAGTCGCGCCAAGAGCCTTCCCACAATTTATAACATTAATCCCAAAGCAAACGACACTAATTGATATTACAGCATTCCACTACTTGTAAAAGCGCGCTAACGTGCTTTCCAAGTAACAAGATTCGTTTAAATTTTAGATTGCGTGGGAGTATCAAATAATCCGAAGCCATCTAAAACCAATTTACCAGCGCATCGCGTCTTAAATTATTTAAAGCAAAAGATTTAGCTGTTCCTCGCCTGTCCGAATGGAAACTCTCGGAATAAATAAAGAGGCAACAACTTCGTAGCAATCGCAAAGGAAAATATAATTAAAGGCAACGCGAAAAATAAGTCACAGGCAATAATTGCCTTTCTTCCGTCACGGAAGCCGGGTACACAACAGGAGAAGTTCTCCAATTCACTTATCCTGTTTCGACGTGAACAGGATAGTTTATGCCACCCTCCCCCTTAAACAAAGGGGAGGAGTCAGGCATCCTAACGAAATTTGCTAATTTCTTTTCTTTTTTCCCAGGAATGACCCTTCCGGGCAAAGTTGTGACCGTTTTACTGATTTTCCAATCAGTCTTTGTTGCTTTTATTATTTTTTCCCCTTTCTTTTTTTCTTGGGGGGGGGGGCTACTTTTTGAGATCGTCACAGATTACACGAGCCGTAAACATTACTCTCATCCAGGTTTGCTAATGGTTCAACTGTTTTTAAGTTAACAGCGCACTTTCGTCACTCAATGTTTCTCTTCTATGTTTTCCTTTAAAGAAGTGGATACCAATTTTATCCCCCGCTATGGGGTCTTCCCGTTTTTCATTTACAGGGATTTTTTTCCCTCCCAAATGAAAGTGGTTGGATTCTCAATTCTAGCAACAAATATAAGATAAAACTTCGCTACTAAAAAAAAAAAAAAAAAATAGTAATAAAAAATGTTCGCATCATGTACTCTAATAAAAAGGTACAAGTCAGTACTAGCATAAATGTATTGCAATTAGGACTGGGCGATAAATCGATGTATCGCGAAATATCGATTTATGCAATAAATAGACTGAGTTTTCATTAAACACATTTTTAAAAAAATTTTATCATAATTTTTTTAAACTCATTCTCTAACTAATTTAAATCACTGAATTTTCTTTGGAAAAAATCAATTAATTTACCACCTAGACAAAACATCCAATGATCGTTTGTAAAATATATTCAATTATGAATAACAATTATATAATTAATAAATCATAACTATTATTTATGTGATTAATGATCATTTATTTCATTTAAACGTTATTTCATTTTCAGCTCTTAGTAGACCTTTTGAAAACTATCTATTGGGTTTGAGGGGGGCGGAGTTATGGACCATAAGTTAGCGTGCCTTATATACCAGTGAATTAATGTTTAATTTTCGTAGTGGTAGTTACGCCACATTACTCCCCCACCAGAAATTTATCAGGGATAGAATTCGATGAACAGATACCGCTAGTTGCTGTACTTTGTGACAGACCGGAAAAGCGGTCACCGGAATTTTGAGAGCTGAATGTGAGAGGTGTATTAACTTCACAGTAGTAGTCGCTCCTGTGTTGCCATTAGCAGTCGAGTGTATGCAGGCAGACGTTGTGTTTCATCGAGACGAGCTTGAGTAGCAACAGCGTGAGGAGGTGGATAATGCAGTCACAAATAGCAAGCTAACTGTTCAATGTAGACTATCTATCGAAGTAGGCGTTACCAGATCGAAGTGGGCGTTGCTGTCATGTAAAAACGACGTGGGCGTTACTGCGTGTTCCACGTCCGGAGGTCGCCAATGTGGGGGGCGGAGTTATGGACCATGCCAACCGTCATTTATCAAAGGGTACCTCTTGATAGAATCTAGTTAGCGTGCGTTATATACCAGTCAATTAATGTTTAATTTTCGTAGTGGTAGTTACGCCACACAGTTGTTCAGAGAGTAATTTCGTTTTTCTTTATTTTATTGTTTCTCTATATCAAAATGAATGAAATAGTAAAATAAAAGCTGCGAAGATTCTGCAATTCACTGCGTTATTTGAAAATAATGGCATCAACAGAAAAAAGAAGAAAAAAAAACATTTACTGCGTAGAATGAAATGAAATTTTTCACAAGCAACCTTGTTATATTAGTTGCCTTAATATATAATGATTAAGCGGCTTAAGTGTCAATGTGTTAAGTGTATTGGCTATGAAAAGCCATAATTAAGTCCTCTGTTGGGGGAAAAAGAGATATTACTTACCAAACAACTCAATACTTCATAATAAGAGACTAACTAGTAAAAATAAGGAAGAGAACGTTAATCCAAAGAAACTTGTAACATTTGCTCCAGCCTGTCAAAATAATGACCTAAAAACTTATAAGTTAAAGCACTTCGGCAGCATCCTCGGCACAAATAACCCTCATTTCTGGTCATGTGACAGCTACAAAACATAAGCTCTTATTTTGAGAAATAAGTCCCACTAAGACAATACTATAACCCGCTTCACTGCAGCAACTAAATTGTAACAGGAAAAAAAAAAATGTTAAGACCAGGTGAAACAATATAAATCCCCCATAACATGCCAACATCCAGTATCTAAAATTGCAACAATAAAAATAAGCCATCGAGCAAAAGGTGAAGATGTACAGAAATAAAGTTCTTAAAACAGATATTCGTATATTTCGACCATAAAGTTTGAGGTTATTTTTTGTTATAACTTTTATATTTCAAGATACTTTAAAAAAAAAAGTTTTACTGTTGCTCGAGTATTCCACATGCATTAAGTTGAAAAAATAACATTTAGATAAAAAGAAATGTGCAAAGAAATAAAAGTAAAAACTTAGCGCCAGGGGGTATTTTAGATATCTCAATGGTTGAGAGCAAAGAAAGTTTCTTTCCCACAAAACTATTTTCAGGTACTCTTTTTTTTTTTCTATATCAAAAATAAATACAACGCGAAGATAAAAAGTGATTTTTTTTTCTTGATCATTACAAAAACAATTAAAATCAACTTTAAAAAAAAATTTTTTTTTTCAGAGCACAAAATTTATTTCGAAGCTAATTTTTAATACAAAAACTAAATTTTGAATCGCTAACAAACACAAAATTTTAAATATATAATAAGCCTTTATCTTCATATGTTATTAAAAAATATCAGTGATCACGCAGACAGCTTTTTTTAAAACACATTATTGGTCTATTTTTACAGATGCAACTTCTAAACTATAATACGTAAAAAAAAAATAAAAATAAGAGAACACTGTTGTTTATTTATTTATTTATTTTTAAATATTTTAAAAGTAATTCCAAGCATTGTGACATAAGCCAAAGTGCTGCACTGGTTGGGCTCATAAAGATACGTAAAATTTATTATATTCATTAATTTAGATAATTTTCATGTAAGTGGAAAAATGTCGCCAAATAAACAATTTTCTTTTTTCTTTTTTTTTTTTTAAAAAAAAAGAAAGGAGATAGGTATTTTAGATTAATTTTATTTACGTCGCAGTAGAGCTGCACGATTGGCGACGATCTGGGAAACATCCCCCGAGGATGATCCGAAACCGTGCCATCACAATTTTGACCCTCTGCAGAAGCAGGGATGGCTCGTCCACTATGGGTAGCCCGACGATCTGTGCGCGAAGTGGAGCACGTTACGGTAGAACAGTTAAACAAGAACCGATACCGCGCACCCTTGGTCCCCACGTAGGCTAATCAAAGTGGTCACCTACCCACTTATTGACCGCAGCCAGTGATGCTTGACTTCGGTGTTCTACTGTGAATCGTGCCCACTGCGGGACGAGGGAGAAAAGAAAAAAAAACATTAAAACAGTCGAACCTCATTAACGCGAAATCGCTTATCGTGAAATGCATGTTTCGTGCTGTGTGTCAGCAACCAATTATTATTGTAATTTACATGATTAACTTGAAATTTTAAAGCTGATTATTGTTTAACATGTAAAGAAACTCGGCACATCACAAATAATAAGCACGTGAACAAAGGTCCAATTACTCATTTTGAGGAATGCTATTACTATTTTCCTCTTTCTTTAGAAGTAGCAGATGAGCAAATGAATAAAATGGTTAAAATTTTTAAACACATTTTAATTTATTTGGTATATAAAAGTACATTGGGGTACATGTTATGTACTACATAACATATATTGTTAGTTTGCAATAAATTTTCGTTATGTATAAGACAAAACGAAATCTAGTGCACATAAAATAATTATGATAGTCTTGTCAATTTCACGTTAGCTAGGTTCAACTGCATTTCTTTATTGAAAAATATTACCAACTTATCTATTCTAAAGTACAGATAATTCCTTATTAGAAATATACTGTACATAAAATAAAAAATTTAGCTTTACTTCTAATTCATTTATTAATTTAGATCATTTTCATGAAACTAAATTGGCTATTTTTATTTATTTATTTATCTTATCGCCAGTTATTTTTGAGAAAAATATTTAGCCAACTTTTCCATTGTTAGCACAATTAATTCTTATTTGGAAACATGGTATGCATAATTTAAAACTAAAGCTTTACGTTAAACTCAATGCACTAAAACTGTAGAGCTTTTTTTTTTTTTTTCGTTTCCCTGTTCGCATTTTTAATTAGAAATTAGCTTTTTTAACATTTAATAAAAACTTTTCGATTAAAGTCCAGACAATTATTTTAAAAGTAAAAATAGTTTAAACTATAAAAGCTTTGCTACAAATACTCGCGCTACTTTTTTATTTTTAATATTATTATTTTCTTTATCCAAAGAACTTTAGAACATCAAAAATATTTACACCCTTCGTAAATTGACTTTTCAACATATGCCAGATCCCACCCATTTCATTACCCAAAAGATTCCATAAGGTAAGATTCTTCTCTACACCCCCTAACGAGTCTCTCTGGAGTTAATTCTACTCCGCAGGCATCGATTACTCACCAAAATTCCATTTCAATCTCAAGGAGTCCAAAGAGAGAGAGTTTCCAGCTAGAGTGATGGAAAACTCATTCGAAATCCTCATTTAGCAGAAATTAGCATCCTTAGTCACGGGGGGGGGGGGTGGCTGGGTTTAGATGACAGCTGAAAATGCAAATCCGGGAATTGTGACAGCAGGGGCCACATCTGTTTTCGTAAATTGCAAGAGAAGTAACATTTAATTCAAATTAACCCCTTTAACATACTCGATTAGCCAACTTAGTCCAATACACATTTAATGCTTCTAATTTGCAAAGTTTGAAACACAGCATGCTGTTTTGTTATACTGAAACCTGAACGAAATTTGATTTCTATTTCGAACTGATTCGGTACTAATAAAAGAAAAATTAAAGTATCAATACAGAAATTATCTGAAATCTCAACAGCTACTGCAAT
Organism: Parasteatoda lunata; assembly: GCA_949128135.1. Taxonomy (NCBI): domain Eukaryota; kingdom Metazoa; phylum Arthropoda; class Arachnida; order Araneae; family Theridiidae; genus Parasteatoda; species Parasteatoda lunata. Next base: position 18,406,626 of record OX421977.1, read on the forward strand.
TTAGCAAACCCTTGCAGCTTCAACCACTGTTAAGCTAACTAGTGGATGAAGAACGTCATAAATGAAGGTCGAAGTGGAAGAATCCTCTTGTTATTGAAGAAAAATTGAGGTTTCTCTTGAAAATGACTTATTTTTAATTAAACAACATTTTATTTTGGAAAGTATTTAAATTCCACAAACCTCAATGGATGCAAGGCTTCGTTCGCAATCTTAGAGTGCTTTCGGAACGGAAGAAAATTCCAATTGCATTTGGCAACTAACAGGTAGACAATATTCAAGGGAAGGAAATTTTTTGGCAGCAAAAATTAAAACGCCAAAAAAATTTAAGTGTTTTTTTCCGGAGCTCTTTCATCAGAGAAAAAAAGTCTAACTGCCTTGCACTCGAAATAAAGCTCTAACTTTATGTATACCATCTTGCCGTAAAAAAATTATCTAGGCTTAAGAACAGGAAAGAAGCTTAAATAAGTTAAAAGTTATTAAATTTTCTTAAAAATCGCCGCTCTGGCAATATTTTTTAACATAACTGAACATCAAAGAGTAACTCTCAATTTTTGCCAACTTTTTTGAGCCCTAACAATTCAGCATTGGAATAACACTTTTTGATGTCCGGGATAGCCTGGTTGGCAGGGCGCTGGACAGACGTTCGTGAGAACATGAGTTCGAATCCAGCCGGTCGAGGACTCTCCGTGTAGTAAATGGTGACTGGTACACGTTAAATCTGTCTGGTCACAAATTCTTCTATGTAAAAATTGATAGTGCTTTGGTCCAGGTCAAAATTACGATCGGCAGAAGTCAAATTCCTGACCGCAGATGGCGCCACTAGAAAACAAGAATAATCGACGGCAACAACATTGGATTTTTTAAATCTTAAAAATTATATCAGGCAAGTTTTTCATTTTTTAAAACTGGGGCTTTTGTTGTTGATGATGTATCCTATTGACGTTTTTGTTACGTTAGTTAAAGAAACAAAGTTCACAAGCAAAAATTTTTTCGAATCTGATTGGTGCAAATCTTTCGCGGGTCCGCCAACGTACGCAATGAGAATGCATCTGTGGCCGAGCGTTAATAAGATTTACGTCTGATGCTCGGAAAAATCGGTGCGAGATCGCTCGAGTTGTTCCTGAGAAATCGAAACTTTAATATCTGACTTTTTTAAAATTCCATTTTCAAAGGAACGTTTATGAACGTTAAGGTACGCTTTTATGTCTAAATTCGTAAATTAAAATATCGTCGGACTCAATTAATTAGCATGTTTGCGGTCACCCCCTCAAACCATTAAGATTGAGTCCTAGAACGTGAAGATACGATCATTAGATCAAAAGTGGTCCATTTTTCGTTCTGTACTTCATTTCTTGGATATAAAAAAAAGCATTGATCATATAAATCACAAAAATTGATAATTTTCTAACATTTCTTATATCACTGACGTGAAAAACTTTCGAGTTTGAAATTTAAAAGGAACAAATTCAAAAAAAGTGATTTAGAATAAAAAAACTATTTCATGAAACTTCTTAATATCTGCTCATATTTAACTAAGTCAATTTTTTATTCAAAATCATTTTGAATATTGGTGAAAATTAAGTTTTCCAGTTATGTTAGTCTTCTATAAGTAGCGAAGTATTGACTACATTTCGAAGGTAGTTTGTAGTAACTACATTTAAAAAAAGTAGTTTTAATTAACTACAATTGTAATAAAGTAGTTGTAGTAAGCTACAAAGAAAATGTAGTTTTTCTGACCACTGACCCAAACAGGCCAAGAGCACGCAAGGAAAACTGTGACATTTATATAAAATAAAAATCCTTATCCACACTTCAATCAAAGGTGAAAATTATATTTCAACATCTATAAGACGATTAAATGCCGTAAAAGGTTAAAATATTCCACACTTAACAGTAATCCAGAATATCACGCATTTTAAGAATTTATCATCCGCTCTAACCTAAGCTAGATTAAAATATCAGTTTAAAAGAATCGAACCATTTATTTTCACCACAAATACGAACCGTAACTGCATTAATTCAATGAACAGATTTCCTTCGGAAAAATCTATTTTCCAGTAAGCACACAAGATGCACGAATTTCTTTTGATAAATATTTATAAATCTGATTTATATCTAATCAAAAGCCGCTCTAGGCGCTCAGAATCGATTCAGTTTTAGTTCATAAATATGGATATTAAGCATGCACGTGTTTGTGGAATTATGATATCGCGGCAATTATCCGAATTAAGGAACGGAAAAATTTTCAGGAGTATTTCTAATTAGAGCACAAATAATTATGAATGGTAATAATACTTAAATGTTAAACAGATATAATATTTCATTAATTTCACAATTGTCTGAAAAAATAATGAATATAAAAATCTACTTTAACTTTATTTTTTAATATTTTGTAGCGGTTGTAAATGATTTCATAATTTTGATCTAAATTAAAGTGCAGATAGCTAGTTTCCAGATAATATACTTCACCATTAACAGTATAGACGAATTGTAAAACAAAAATCACAATTTTAAGGGCCTTGCACTGGAGGAAACTTAAGGCAACTAGAGAGAGATTCTAGATTCACGGCCCACATTATCTTATACAAAACAAGCATATCTGACTCTCGCATTACAACGTGAATCGGAACAAAATCTTAATACGATATTTTCTGAGTCGTGGTGGCAAAGGGGATAATCTGACTCTCGCATTACGTGAATCGGAACAAAATCTTAATACGATATTTTCTGAGTCGTGGTGGCTCAGGGGATAGAGCGTTTGCCTTCCAACGAGTTAATTCGTGTTCGAATCCCAGCGATGGCTAGAGGCAACCTAAGACAACAATAGAGATTCTAGATTCACGGCCCACATTATCTTATACAAAACAAGCATATCTGACTATCGCATTACAACGTGAATCGGAACAAAATCTTAATACGATATTTTCTGAGTCGTGGTGGCTCAGGGGATAGAGCGTTTGCCTTCCAACGAGTTAATTCGTGTTCGAATCCCAGCGATGGCTAGAGGCAACCTAAGACAACAATATTGAGATTCTAGATTCACGACCCACATTATCTTATACAAAACGAGCATATCTGACTCTCGCATTACAACGTGAATCGGAACAAAAGCTTAATACGATAGTTTCTGAGCTCAGGGGATAAAGCGTTTGCCTTCCAATGAGTTAAATCTGGGTTCGAATCTCAGCGATGGCTGGTCGGTACAAATTCCGATTCCGGCTCGTATTGACCACAATGTTGACGTGATATCCTCAGTAGTAGACGGATCATCAGTTAAAGTCCTCTTGCCGTCAAGCTAACCGTGGGCGGTTTTCCTCTCCATGTAAAGCAAATGTGAGTGAGTTCCATCATACAGTTCTCCACGAAGGCAAATTTCACCCAATACTTGATCCAGGAGTTCCCTTGTTTCCTCGATGAGGTTCAAAATTTCGTATTAGACGGTTATAAAATACGGTACTTCCGTATTACTATTGGCAAAACGCTTTTTATTTTCACCAAACTGTAACTTTTATTCCATAGCCATTTTAAGAATTGAGATAGAGGATGGTGTCTAAGGATAGGTTAACCTAATATTCATGAATAACTGTTGTAAACTCACAGAAGTCAATATTATTAGCAGAAAAGTGTTCTTACATGTGACAACAGAGTCTTCAAAAAACAGTCTAAAAAACACTTTCTCTACGTTAATAATTCAGAATTACATAAGCGTAATTTCCTTATTTATTAAGTAGCTAATTAATATTTTAGTAATTTTTTTATATTTCTTTTTAATTGCTGAAATCTGCATTATTGAAACCTAGTTACCAAATTTAAAGGTAGTAAGTACTTTTAAAACAATTTTCAAAGTTATTATTAAAACAGAAAAAATGGTTTTACAATTCCTAGTTAACATCCGTATAAAACTGGTTTAAAATATTCTTAGAATCTGTTGCAGGTAGTAAGAACATTAAAAGAACATAAGTTGCGGAAAAAATGAAGACTTAAGTCCTCGTATAGAAAATATTTAAGGGCACCATATTCTTCCTTCAATATTCACTCATTATCAATTTTAAATACCTGATGAAGGAAAGCTCGTTATCTCCCAAACGTGCCGTTATATTTTTATGTATATTGTGTTTTAAGAAGTATTAATAACAATTAATTATCTTGTGGTAGCGAGGTATCTATATGGCAGCGAGACCCGGGCAATTAATAAAACAAAGGAAAATAGACTACTCATTTTTGAAAGAAAGATCCTTCGGTCAATTTTTGGAGCAATTAAGGAAAATAATATTTGGAGAAATTTATATAATCATGAGATATACATAAAATATAGATTACCTAATATTTTGAGGGTTATTAAGGCCTACAGGATCAGATGGCTGGGGAAAGTTTTTCGGCGTGAAGATTTGGACCTAGTTAAAAAAAAATTTCGAAAATTGAAGGAAGAACAGATACAAGATGGTTGGACAGTGTTGAGAAGGATTTAAAATTGTTGGGAATAAACAGGTGGAAAAATCTAGCTCTTAGTCTCGCTCAATCTAGCTTGGAGGCAGCTAATTGAGAAATCCTTGGCCTGCACTAGGCTGTAGTGCTGACGAAGAAGAAATTATTTTGTCACGTTAGCTCATTAAATGAAATCTTTCAAAAATAATAAAAAATTTTACCGATTTAACCCTTTTTTAAAATGTCATATCAAATGATAAAAATTAAAGAAATTGCAAGCTGTTAAAAATGTGAGCTGTTGTAAAACAGTTTTATATTCTTAATAAAATGTAATTTCTTAATAGTATAAATTCAATAAAATTTCATTTCCCAACCCGAGGCAAGGACAAACAAAATCTTAAAGAAAAATTAGATTTTAAGCACTTTTACAAATTTAAGAAACAAGAACTCCATCACTAAAATAAACAATGCGATCGATTTAACCCACTAAGTGAGATTCATTAAAAGCACAATGCAGAAACAATGTATCCAATTTAACGATATTCAGACTGATTTAAAGAAAAGGATGATGATGAGGAATCGCAACATTTGAATCGAAGAAAAAATAATCTTCCCGAAATAGGCACGGTCACAACTATGATAAATTACTATGAAATGACTACGTTTTTACTAACTTATTCAACTGTGGAAAATTTATTTCCAAAGTAAAAGTCACCAAACCTTGAAAAACTTTTATTAAATTCCTCACTATTTCAAAACGATTTTTCATTTCCTCGGGGACAAATTGTTCGAATGCAGAATAAAATTTGCTGGGAATATGATGAGAAAAGAAAGAAAAGAGCTTTAGTTATTTATCATAAGAAAATGCCAATTTAATTTAACCGATTCAGCGTTGAACTTAATTAAAAGTGCTTCCATTCCAAACGCAGCAACTTCGATAAAGTTTACGGGTGATACCTAAGGTGTGGTATAACTACTTCTACAAAAACCTATTACAATTCACATGTATATAAGACGTGTTGACTCAGATCTACCTCGGGCCATCTTAGGACAGATGAAGGTTGGCATGGTTGACTTTCGGACGAGATCTGAACACGCCTATCTTGACAGTAACGCCCACTTCGACGGATGGTACACATTAAATAGTTAACTTGCCACTTGTGACTGCGATATTGTTCTCCGTGCATTGTTGCTACTCAGTCTCGATCACACAGCATTGGTAATCGTACACACTCGACTGCTAATAGCAACACAGGAGCGACCACGCACACAACCCTGAACTTTAAGCACCCATGACGACCAGCGCTTAAAATCCGGTGAACTTAATACAACTCTCCCGGTCTTTCGCAGAACGACAATGAATCGGCTAGTGATATCCAATCGCCAAATTCTATTCCAGATAAAAATCTGGTGGGGGAGTAATGTAGATGTAGTGAATCTACCACTATTCCAATTCACTAGTATATAAGACGACTTAACTCGATTTTCTATCTTGAGGTAAAAGATAAGAAGATTGACATTGTTGATAACTCCTCTCCCTACAAAAGGTATTACAATCTCCGATCGTGCCACTTTAACACTATATATATATATATATATATATATATATATATATATATATATATATATAAAATCGCCATTAATAAATAAGATATTAATCGTTTCGAAGCAAATTTGAAATTCGCAAATTATAAATTTATAAACAAAACACAATTAATAGTTCATACAGTAAAATAATTACTGAATTATTCAGTTTCAATGCTTGCATTTTATACGAGTGCTAGTGCGCCCAATAACAAGAATTAAAACTAAGTTTAGAACAATTTATTCAAATTTCCCTTTTGAATAATTTTAATTTTTCTTTATTAAAAGTAAATAACCATATAAAACAATCGCTTCAATAATTTGTATTGATCATCTAGAAGTATTTGCAAATCATTTGCCAAATACGTTAGGATAAAAACCGCTGTCTGGTAAATCTTAGGTTTTAACGGTAAAACTTAACTTTTACCAAGGTAGCTTGCGAAAAGTTCGAAGTAGACTTTAATATTACTCCATTACAGCCTTTTACCAAGTTTTTGTGATAAAACCTATGAGTTTCAATGCCAATTTGGAGAATCCTACGCTTTATAGGTAAATCTTTTAAATTCATCAGACTTTGGACTTGTAGAGTTGTTTCGGTAAAAATCCCATAGTAAATCCTATAATTTACTCGTTAAACCCAGGTTCTAGCAAAGCTGCTAGGTAAATGTCCGAAATAAATTTTAATATGATTACATTTAGATCTTTTACCAAGCTTTTGCAGTAAAGAGTTACCAAATCACTTTGGTAAATCTAGGTTTCCTCGTAGGTTTTACCAGTAAAAACCCTAATTTACTAAACTTTGAACTTTTACCGTAACATACATACCAATTTAGTTGTTTATATCGTATACTTAATAGTTCTCACATTATCTTTTCTTAAAAAGAAATACAGTGATACCTCGAGATACGAGTTTAATTCGTTCCGCAACCTTGCTCGTATGTCAATTTGCTCGTATCTCAAAACAATTTTCCCCATTGAAATTAATTAAAATGCCATTAATCCGTTCCAGCCCCAAAAATGCTATCCCCAATTGTTTTTGTTACGTGTTTTTGAATAAGAAAAATGTATTTATGAATGACAAATAATGTTTAAAAACATAATAAAAGAGAACGTAAAGCAAAAAAAAACTGGTTTTATAAAGTGTACATACATATTTGTATTTTTGTCACTTAGATGCAACTAACACACAACTTAAATGCTACTGTATGCTCAATTTTAGTCACTGCATTTCTCTTCACTGCTCTTTGCTTTTTTAGCCGGATTTTAAAAAAAACTGTCCTAGGAGGTTTGTTTCCTCCTCCTTTTCAAAATGCTGCAGAAATGAGTTAGGCAAGTGTCATTAAATAGCTCCGATGTACGACCAGTTGCAAGTTTTCGGAGTGTTTCTTTACCACGAACTGTGAAATTCTCTCCCACATTCCCATGAACTCTTTTATCTCACTTGTAGAGATAACCTCCTCTACCTCTGGCTCTTCCTCGAAACCAATTTCTTGCAGAACCCCCGAATGCTGCTGCGACTGTAACTCTTGTAATTCTTCGGTCGTCAGTTCCTGAAAGTGCTCCTCGGCGAGCTCGCTCACGTCTCTCTCACCCATAACCAGGTCCATGGTTTTTCCAAGAGACACTATCTCCTCCTCTATTGGCACTTCGGGTTCGAATCCTCCGAAGCTACAGACTCGGGCGACAGCACAATTTTCGGTTACAGACTCACTCAGGCCACAGCTTTCATGCAGAGGTCAAGGTCCTCGTTGTAACAACTCAGCCAGGCCTGATCTAATCATTCTGAGTCATATCACAACGTTAAAGTGGTCCTTCCAGTATTCTCGAAGGGTGAGGTTTGTGTTCTCTATCACCTCAAAGCAGCGCCGGAACAGGTGCTTAGTGAACCGCTTTTAAAAATTAGAAATCACCTGCTGATCCATGGGCTGCAGGATAGGAGTGGTGTTAGGAGGTAGATAGAGAACCTTTATAAACTTTAACTCATCGAGGATGTCATGTTCGAGGTTCGGTGGGTGAGCAGGAGCATTGTCGAGGACGAGAAGGGTTTGCATGGCCGTTCCTCGTATCACAAATGACGCTCGTATCTCAAAACAAAACTTCGCTCCCTCGACAGCTCGTATCTCAAATAACTCGTATGTCAGGGCACTCGTATCTCGAGGTACCACTGCAAATGGCTATGAAACCTACAGTATGCGATAAAGCAAAATGAAATATATTGATTGTCCATTAACCAATTACTTATTTCAATATCCACTAAGACGATGTGCAAACAAAAGCTTTCGGTTAATCGCCATCTTGGTTTTGAATAGCTATTGCGCGTGTGTGCGAAATTAATTTCTTAGCCAAATAATCTGTAGCCAAAACTCGTCCTTGTGAAAGCGCCAAATGAGTTGCAAATTCTATCCTCGCCGGCCGAAGACTCCCCGTGTAGTAAATGGTGACTGATGCACGTTAAATCTGTCGAGTCTCAAAGTCCTCCATGTTCCCATAACAAATCAATACCTCTGGGGGTACTGATCCAGGAGTTTCCTTGTCTTCTGGATTGGTTCAAAATTACAAGGCTACGGAGTTGAAGATTAGTAGTCGTAAACCCATGAAATTGGGTCGGCTGTTCAACGACGGTTATAAAATAAAAATAATATATATATATAATTTCAGGTCGGGATAGCCTGGTCGGTAGGGCGCTGGGCCCATATTCAAGAGGTCGTGGGTTCGATCCTCGCCGGCCGAAGACTCCCCGTGTAGTAAATGGTGACTGATGCAAGTTAAATCTGTCGAGTCTCAAAGTCCTCCATGTTCCCATAACAAATCAATACCTCTGGGGGTACTGATCCAGGAGTTTCCTTGTCTTCTGGTTTGGTTCAAAATTACAAGGCTACGGAGTTGAGCATTAGTAGTCGTAAACCCATGAAATCGGGTCGGCTGTTCAACGACGGTTATAAAATAAAAATATATAATTTCAATGACTTTTCTTTATACCATAATACTTCAATTTAATCGTCACTGTTTTTAGATTTTTTTAAAATAATTATAAATACATATTACCGCAACAGTTTTTGAAGAAAATAAATTACTAATGTTCTGCCTTGAATTAATCTGCTTAAATTACAAGAGGAATAAAAAAAGAATTTATAGATCATATCACATCATTGAAAATGACAGTGAAGAGATATAGCAAAAAAAAAAAAAAAAAAAAACAATGGTCTCATCAAGACAGAAATAAAGCAAATCGGCGTGACAGCCGTTTTTGGTACACTCAATCGCCACAGAACATTGAAACGCAACCATTCGTAAAGCTGCTGGTAGAGAACAATGGAACTTTTCTGGCATGCCCTCTTCCGTTATCAGTCCCACTAATCTATTCGAAAGATGCATCCTGTGCACTATTATTAAACACAAAAGGGTTCTTCCCTCCAAGTTGAAGGGACATGTGATGATTATCACGGATCATAATTAACGGTGATTAAATAACTCATTAGAGATCGATCCAAGTTGGATGGTTCCTTGTAGGTGGAACAGATACAAACGCTTGGTAATAAATATCTGAGAATGAACAAGGATTTTGATGGTTTTATTGATTGTTTTAATTTTAATTGTGGAAATATAGTGGACAGGAAGAAACTGAAAGAGCATGATTTATTTACAATGTAAAACGAAGTATGAATTTTAGAACTTCGAGAACAGACCGTAGAATTGACACACTTTCCAAATAATAACGGTTATAAGCAGTTGGTTTAGAATACAGTGTAAGGTTGGGTTATTCTTGGAAAGGCTTTATCGTTACATAAAATAAGGCTATTTAGTGAACAGTATGCTATACTCGAACAGTACTATTGTGAGTTGGTAGCGGTTATTATTCATGACTGTTGATTTTAATTTTGAACTTCTTTGGCCAGCGATCTCAATGCTAATTATGAAAACTGCACAAAATATCAATAAAAATAAAAACCAGTTTTGTGAAAATGAAAAGCGTTTGCGATCTTATCTAATTAAAGTAAAATAAGGTAAGGTAAAGCATTCCCGTAACCCCTCCCCCTCCACCGTTGACTTCCATAGTCGGTTATGGAGTGTAAAGCTCCACACTTATGTGACCATACCATTACGCGTTTTCTCAGTGGACATCTGTCATCAATGACTTATATCGGTGGTAATAAACATTTCGAAATCTGCACTAAGTGTTCTGCTGCCCGCCCAGGCCTCCCCTGACCACATTTTATCTTTTCTGGGACTTACCAGGCAGGACCTGGTTAAAGTTCCCCTATTGGTGCTAGACTTCCTCAGGGTGAACGAGCTTATGGACCTGATCTAGCTCTGCTGGTCATGGGGATGAGAACAAGAACAACTTACGCACTGCACACAAGCCACACTTATTTCTCAGACAAGCTGGGCTTTCAATCACCACAGGGGATTAAACCCCAGTTCTTCACAATGACATTTCAGTTCTTTAACATGCTTTTACAAAGCTCTGTGGCCAAGGAGAATAAAACAGCGCCTTACTATTGAAGCAGATCGATGATTTTCAATTATATATCGATATAATCTTGCCGTGAAGAATTATCTGGGCTAATTTTAGTTCAACAGTGGCCAATCTATTTTTAATTTTCTATAAAAAACAACAACTATATAATGAGATAAATCACAACTTTTTATGTTGCAGATGATATTTTCTGCATAAACTTTCCTGAACATAAAAATTTACATCATCCAATTTATTCTAATTTTTTAAATCGTGTTTAAACTAATGATGTTGATAGCACAGTTAACTTTTTAGATTTACATATTGTTTTGGGACCCACTAACTCTTGAACCGAGTACCTCTGTATACGATAAACTCTAAGACTTCAAATACACAGTCTACAAAAATATTTCAGCGACACTAGTGTCAAGGTGCTTCAGAGGTATTAATTATTTCTCAAATTATCAAATTTAAAAGAATTTGCAACCATAATACCAACTTTAGGTTGAAGAAGTGGATAATTTTAAAGCCTAACTCTCCAACTAATTTTCTCAATCGTCCTTTTGGCACAATTTGAAATTTAAGTTTAAATTCACCTCTTGGGATTGTCCGCAAATGCCTGAACTGTAACTGTCACTTATATTTATGACACACCATCTTTAATCAATTAGTTTGGGTGGCTATTGAGGCGGTGGTGTATGTGAACGTGAACTTAGATTTAGTTTGGTTATGCACTGATTACGGATTAAAAGAAATTTCGGTTTTGTATTTTCATTACCTTCGAGCTCTCATGTTTTTATTGCTTGTGTAGGGTCCAGCCAATAGCAACACAGCTTACAGCTTGTGCTGTTCGCTACATTGCTATTATTATTAACGAAGCCTTATACTTGTTTCGTTTAGAGGAATGTATTTTTGTTGTTTGTTGGTGAGGAGTTACAATATTTTTTTTTTTATATTTTTGCTACATATATATATAGAGAGAGAGACCGAAGAGCCATTACATTATGAGCACCCTGCTAATAACATGTAGGACCACCTTTAGCCCTCAAAATTGCTAGCACACACCGTGGCATTGATTCCACAAGGTACTGATAGGTAGTCTGAGGTATCTGGTACCAAGCGCTCTCCAACTGGTCCTGCAATTCCCTCACATTGCGAGGGGGTAGTGTGGCAGCACGAATTTGGTTTTTCCATCCAAGTAGGACCACAAATACTCTATTTGATTAAGGTCAGGTGAATTTGGGGGCCAAGACATGACTTGAAAGTCACTGGAATGTTCCTCGAACCAATCCATGACGATTCGACCCTTATGACATGGTGTATTATCCTGTTGGTAAACACCATCCCACGCAAGAAAAACTGGGTGAACCTGGTTTGCAACTATGTTCAAGTAGTTTACAGACGTCAGGGATTGTTCCAAGAGGATTATGGGTACCAATGTGCCCCATGAGAAACCATGAAAACCTGGGATATTATATATATATATATATATATATATATATATATATATATATATATATATATATATATATATATATATATATATATATATATATAATAGTAAAAGTTTATTAAGTTTTAATTTTTTTAGTAATATCTTAAGACATATTCTGTCTAAAAATTTCAAATATTTTGGTGTTAAAATATTTTAAATTAATATATATATAAATATATTAAAATATTAAAATATTTTTAAAACATTTTTCTATTGTGTTTTTCCTTTACACAACACAAATCCACAAACAAATAATTCTCTGTAAATTTGATTTAAATCAATATTTTTTTTATCCTTTTTTTTGAAAAAAAAAAAGGGAAAGAAAAAAAAAACAGCTGCTAAGATGATTGAAATCAGCGATTTAAACTTTTAAGATCAAATCATTTACGTTTAGCGTCCTTTAGATACACTTCTAGAAAGTTCTGAAGCATTTATGAAGAATGCAGAAAATTTGATAACATACATTTACGTAGTATTATAAATTATGTTAGCAACCTATTTGTTCAACTATCAACACGCACACTGTAAAAGACAAAAAACAACGAAACGCGGGGAGAAAGAAAAGGAACAGTAACTGAGAATACCAAATAGCTAGAATAACCGCTAAGAGTTCAGAAAGAATGAAAAAATACAGCAATGTCCGGCCCTCCCAGAGCTTAACAAATTACTCCAGAATTCAACCCTAATAACTGTCTCGTGACTATAAGTATTACTTTTCTTACAGAGACACAACATCAGAACTAATCCGTTCAAAAAGTACGGCAGTTAATTTTTTTTCCCTTCTACGAAAAAAAACGTAATTCCTAGTGTTAAAAGAGAAAATAAGTTTTAGTTGAGCATACAAATGCAAAATCATGGAAGAGGAAATTACATACCTTTTAGAATTACTTCAAACAAAAGTAGAGCCTTCTTTATTACGAAGAATTTTAAGCTGTCATCCATGAATCAAATTAAATCCATTTCTACATTTTCATCTCTTAGTAGTTTTTGGAATCGGTTGTTTACAGTTTACAATAGTGTTAAACCAGGGACAAATAAAAATAAAAATGCACGGAAAAAAAATTCTCAATTCTTTATGTTGTTAAGATATACAAATGTGTTAACAGAGAAAATTTATTATAGCTTTGAATAGGTCTTAAATTATATTACAGGTTTTATATTTAACCCTTGCCAGTAAACCACTAGCATTTTTTTTTTTTTTTAAATTTGTTTTTAGACTTAGTAACTTTGCATCTTCGATACTTTTAAATAAGATTAAGAAAGTTTTAAGAAAGAAAGAAAAGAAATAAGAACAATTTTAAGAAAGTTAAACGACTTTTGAAGTATTCAAGTTAATTGCACGCTCTTTAGTCCAAATAATTATTGACGGCACAAAGATATTATAAATAGTTAAAAATTACAGCTTCACCGCAAGTGCACAAAAGTTGTTGAATGTAACTTTTTATTTTCCTTTCGCCATAGGAAATAAAAGTTTAACTGATTTACACTTAAAGCTATAATTTCTAACTCTATCTAACTCTCTTCATCTTGCCATGAAAAATTATCGAGGGTTTAGAACTGACAAATAACTTAAATATTCTAAAAGTTATTGAATTTTTTAAAAATCGTTTATTTTGCGACATTTTTCCACCAAGACTAAAATTATGAAAATCAATGCCTTATTCACTTTTTTTTCTCGGAGGGGGGGATTTTTAGGAGCTCAGATAATACAGCAAGTTTTAAAATAACAAAAAATTAGACCGCGAAACGCGTTTCATTTTTGTGCAAAACTGTGGCTTCTACCCATATTTGCGACATTTTTAGAATAAGCATAGAGGGCGCTGACTAAAGATAGAATAAACTTGACCTGACAGTCATGAGATCGCTTCAGTTTAGCATATTATTCGCAAAAAAAGCGTCCTTTCATGCTATGACAGAACCTTCGAAAAACAGCTTTAAACTTGGTACCCGTTCTGCTCCCTGGCGTATAAATGCGACCAACAAAATTACTTCAAAAAGGGGGATACATTTTTCTTAAACAGAGCGTTCTTCTATCCCTCAAACTTCATGAATTTAGTTTAGAAATCTCCCAGCACATGGCATGGAAGCAGCTGTTTTGAAATCCAAGTCAGCATCAAACATAAGACGGCCCTAAGTCCTTCTCTCGGTTTCAGTTCTAATTTGTTCTCTTTTTCCTGAATCACAGACCACTCAATAAAACTCTCGCACTCAAAAGAAGAACTAAAAGCAAACAATCAAAATAAATTCTATTCACGTGAAATATGGGAAAAAGAAACACTTCAACTTTCAAACAAATGCTTTAGAAGAAGAAAGAAAAAAAATTCACGCGAATAGCAGGCGTGAATAATATTTCTACAACAAAATACTGGCGAACAGAAAAGTTCGAAAAGTAAAAAGAGGAGCTTCCAGACGTGAAATGGGTTGGAAATTTAAACAGCAAAAAAATAAAAGTAGAGTTAAATTTATTAGAAAGCTGCCGGGATGGATAAATAGATTCCAGTTATTGGCGTCCAGTTAAATTAAAAACGAATCTTTACGAAAATTTTTGAAAACTGTTCACATTATCTAACGAGAATCCATTAAGAAATAAATTTAAGATTTTCTTTAAAGGCTCTGTCGTAATATAAAATCACGCTTTTTAACGAATAATATGTCGCTTTAATAACTATTATGATTTTTTAACATTTATTAATGTTGTTGTTGTAGTTGTAGTTCATTTACGTCGCACTAGAGCTGCACAATGGGCTATTGGCGACAGTCTGGGAAACATGGATGATCCGAAGACATGTCATCACAATTTTGATCCTCTGCAGAGGGGATGACACCCCGCTTCGGTAGCCCGACGACCTGCGCGCGAAGTCGAGCACTTTACGGTAGAACAGTTTAACGAGGAACCATACCGCACACCCACGGTCCCTACGCAGACTGATCCAAGTGGTCACCCACCCGCACACTGACCACAGTCAGTGATACTTGACTTCGGTGATCTGCTGGGAACCGTGTCTTAACGATCAGTCCACTGCGGGACAACATTTATTAATGAATGATAGGCAGGGGTCTGTTTAGAAGATGTTTGGGTCCGTTAACGGACCCTTCACAAAATATCTTTTCATAAAAACGGACCCTTCACAAAATATTTTAACTTAAAAACGGACCCTTCACAAAATTATTTTTCTTTTAATCGGACCCTTCACAAGTTTGTTTATCTTCATTATTGTTTTGTTAATCGAATAAACCCTTTCCAGGGCAGAAAACAAGAAAGATGGATGTAAACGAATTAAGTTTTGTCTTCGGCAAACGATTCTTCCATTATTCGTCCGAAATTAATATTCTGCGTACAGCAGTATAGGCACAATACCAAATATTTGAATATTGCATCTGTCATTTAGAAGCAGCAATTGCTGTTTATTTTTGAAAATTAAATTTATTTTTTTTTAATTATAATTTTACAGTGCCGAGCATAATCTTGTATCTATTTACAATTTAAAAACTCCTTGAGAAAGTTTTTTGCAATAACCGGACCCTATTTTTACAAATTCATTAAAGCGGACCCTGGTTGAAAGAATGTGAGTAATTTTTTCGGAATTTCACGAAAACCGGACCTTTCACAAAATGTCTGGACAGACCCCTGATAGGTTAAGATCGGCGCATTCCAGATCCCGGTTAAGATTGGTCTATTCCTGAGCCAGGTTAAAATGGTGCCAGCGCCTTTTGATCACATTATGTAGGCACAAGTTGTTAATATGATGAAAATCCATAGTTTTGTAAAAAGAAATAGCGTTTGTGATTAAATTTTTTTCAAATATTTGATACGCTACATCGACGATACATTGTTGAGACAAGAAGAATTTAAAATTATTTATTGATTTTTAAGGATTTGTCCTCAAATGAACGAACTAAAGGTTTATTGCGAATACTATGGTATTTTAATAACTAGAGTGAGTTTATAATGGCTCGACTGATAGGTCGCCTATCTTCATCCATCACCCTCTAGACTAATTGTGAGAAAGGGTAGCTCCCTGAAAATAAAAAGTGTATGATATTTTTTTTAATATTTAAGAAAGTAAAGTGATGTCATAAAAATTTTCAAATATTGAGAATTATTCATTGATTTTAAGACTATTTTTCGAAGTTGCATGAATGACGCTTTTTTGAGAATAATATTCTATTTTCATAATCGATGTGAGTTTGCAGTGGTTACTCATGACTGTTAGGTTAACTTAGTCACCCCATCTTTAGCCATCAATGTTAATTCTGAAAATGTCGGAGAACGTTAATGTGGAGAAAAGTCACAGTTTAGAGAAAATAAAAGCGTTTGTGGTCTAATTTTTATGCTGCATTATCTGAGTTCATAAGAATTGGTAAAAAATTGGGAATAAGGCATTGGTTTTGATGATTTTCATCTAGGTGAAAAAAATGTCGCCAAGTTGGCAATTTTTAAAAAAGTTCAATAACTTTTAAAATTTCTTAGTTATTTGCTCATTCTAAAGCCAGGATAATTCATTACAGCAAGATGGAATATATAGTTTAAAATTACAGCTTTGTTTCAAGAGTAAGGCCAGGGGTCTGTCCAGGCCGAATTTACTACCGTTTAGCGGTACCTTCACAAATTCAACTTGAGGAAAAACGGTAGTTTCACAAAGTACTTTTTCTTAACATTTTAATTTTGTATCCCTTAAGAAACGATAAATCCGTATTTTTACCATATTTTTGTGTTGATTTTTTAATATAATTTTTAATTTTTCACAAATTATGTCTAAATTTTCACAAAATAGGTACCTCTCAGAAAAACCTAGACAGACCCTTGAAGGCACTTAAACTGAGGTTTTTTTTTTTTTTTTTTTTTTTTTTTTCATGCAAAAAAAAACTTCGAAAAACCATCTATGTGGGAAACTATCACCAAATAAATAAAAAAAAATTTTCAATGTTTAATAAGTTTATACATTTTTAAATGCAGACAATTCTTTAAGAAAGCAGTACGATACAGTTTAAAATTTATTTTTCTTGAAGAAAGATTTTTCTTTTTTTCTTTTCTTGAAAAGGCTAGAGACCCATAGATAAATGATATAGTGATGTATACATTCTAGCTGAATTATTTATTAAAGGGCTTCAGACATATCGTTATTCTTTCACGATAATGTGGAGAAATTTTTCTTCTTTTTTTTCGGTTATGAACCATTTTAAACCTTGGTTTGGTTTAATATCTACGGTTACAGACCACGAGATTCCATGCGACAGGGGTATACCAATAAGTACTCAATAAAATAAAAAAAATAAAAAAGAGACCCAAACCAAACAAAAAATATAAAAAAATATGTACATATTTTAGTAGTAAGCATTAATAATATAGAATTCTCTGTTTCAATCAATAGATCCAGAATGCAAGTTTGAACAGGGTAAAATACTTACAAAAAATAACGAGTAGGAAAAAGTAAAGAATAAAATAAGAACAATTAAAATTTTTTGGATAGAAGTATTTTATTTTAAATTTTAAATGTTTTTGAGATATTTTTTGTTAATGTTACATCACAACGTAATTATTTACATTTTGAAAACATTCTAATCCAATCTTTATTTTTTTGTGCTACACATTATTGAACAGCATCACAGTTTAAATAAAATTAAAAAAGTAACATATTGAAAGGAAAGGCGGTTTATCTCCCAGAAAATATTTTTGAATAGTTAAACAATTTGTTTGAAAATATTATAAGTCGTCATATCAAAAACAATTGTCGAAAAATATATTGAAATAACTAACATTTATGCCGACCGCCAGTGGCTGTTCTTATAACTGTTAAGTGATTCCAAAAGTTCTAAACAAATAAAACAATGACATTAATAATTTCGCACATTATAATGAAAAGAGTGAACCATAATTTCATAAAACATTTGAAGAGCGAAATATTTTATCTGGAAATTCCATCGATAAAAATTCCGTTCATCCAAACACTAACATAAGCTTCCACTGCGGCGAAATTCTTTCATTACTTTGCATATTTAAACAACTGCAGACGATCCTGAGAGCTGCATAAATTTATCACTTCATAAATGGCAACAGCTAGGGAAGTCTGAGCTTTTATTTACATAACCTAACAATAGGTGTCTCTCTCGACACCAGCTTGACAGGTGATGCCGAAATAATCCCCTCTGGAGGAGGAGAAATCTTTTTAATAAATGGCGATTTAAAAGCGCTTCATCGACACAAGATAAATCAGATGCGTTTCAATTTCAAAAGAATTTTAACGAGCTTTTATTGTGAATTAATTTTCTATAGATATTTGAGTTTTTCGTTTTAAAAATAGTCATTTCTCAAAATAAAAAATAATAAATAAATAAAAAATATAATGTTTATTTATCTTTGAAAAAATTTTATCTTCTATTTATCAAAAATGTATGAACTTCATAAGATATATACGTAATTCGAGTCAAATATGCATATTTCTTTTTTACCTGCACTTAAAACAAACAAAAGCGATGTACAGCATATGTAAAATAATGATTTGTTGATTCTTAATCAATAAATATATTGTTCAATCCTGTTTAAACTAAAACGTTAAATAGGGGTAAAAAATAGAATCAGTTATTAACAAATCACGCTTATGTAACTACTTATTCAACTGTTGGAGTTTTTAACCCAAATAAAATTTGCATCAGTTCGCTTAAATAAAATATGATTTTAAGATTTTTCTTTCAACTCCACGTGTAGTAAATGGTGACTGATGCACGTTAAATCTGTCGAGTCTCAAAGTCCTCCATGTTCCCATAACAAATCAATACCTCTGGGGGTACTGATCCAGGAGTTTCCTTGTCTTCTGGATTGGTTCAAAATTACAAGGCTACGGAGTTGAACATTAGTAGTCGTAAACCCATGAAATTGGGTCGGCTGTTCAACGACGGTTATAAAATAAAAATATCAATGCTCAACTCCGTAGCCTTGTAATTATGAGCTTAACTCAGATCCTGGATCAAGCACTCGGACAAACTAGCCTTCGCGGAGGAATTTTTGATGGAACAAACCAACACCTCCTAGAAGAAGGAAGGCCTCAGCACGGATAAATTTAGTAGTCCGATATGACGAAATTAACTGCGCAGTTTATGAAAAATAAGAAAGATGTCATTACGTTCGGGGTACTAAGCTGCGCAGTGGTTGAAAATACGAAATATGTCATTACGTTCGGACTACTAAAGGATAATTATGGTAACCCGTGCTGAGGCCTACTCTTTCTAGGAGGTGTTGAACAAACCCGCATTTGCGGTACATGGAAGAAAAGACTACGAAAACTTCCTACGGTTAGCCTAACGGCAAGGAGATTTTAACCAATAATCCATCTACCATTGAGGATATTTTAATTTAAGCACGGTGATCGACGCAACTGGTCACATTCTATAAAGAATAAGAGCCGATGCTATATTCTTTATAGAATATAGAAGATTCTTTTGAAGAGGGAACACTTTTCATTTTCTAAAAGAAAGTGCAACGCGAAAGCGGTCAAAATAAAGAGATAAAAGCAATTTATTTTATTTAAAAAAAAAAAACTGGTGAAGTGCTTTTTACGAGATAATTCAAACAATGGTAACAGAGACAGTATTTCTTCAAATTTTAGCTTTATGCGATCAAAGCATTTCGTATTTCAGGCGGAATATTTACAAAAGTAATAAATAAAATAACTGATGCCACAGCGATGTTATTTTTTGTACAACTTTTGAAAACTCTTTTTAAAAAAACACGAAATAGCCATTTCCTGCTAAACATGCGATTGTGGTGAATTCGGCTGGCATCAAACTTTACAAGATATTTGCTTCAACTTATTAGATGAAACACTATTTTTCAAACATTACATAAACATGGACTGTTTAAAAATACTTGACGATCGATCAACACGGATGAATGGAGGAAAAGTGTTGTATTTACGAACTATAACGTGAAAAACAGCTGAATATAATTTGTTAAATATTATTTTCCAGACTCCATTAAAGCCAACTTAATGAGTACAAAGCACGTAACGTTTTCCACAGCTGTTGAATAACTAACACGGGTGAAATTTGCTTACGAGCTCTTTCGGAAAATAAACCAAAAATAATCACCGATCTAAGGTAAAATTGGTGTACACAGTTTGTACGATACTGGAATACATATTTCCACTAAATGACTATAGTTATAGAAACCAATTTATTAAAATTATGGTTAGTTAAATTTAATATCTCAAATCAAAATACTCATATTATGTATCTTTCATTTTTTAAAAAAACATTTGAGACTTGAGATTTTATCTTCATTCTGTCGTATGATTGCAGTCAATTTAAAAGTTTCTAAAATCATTTCTTTCCGGTGCAATATTTTTAGAATTTGTTATAGGAAAAAAATCGTCAAAATTTTTTATTAGTGTTTCTAAATAAAAAGAAATAGTTAATTTTCACTTTTAAACATTCTTTTCTCAATATTTCATTTGAAATATCGAAAAAGAATATCTGAACAATATTTAAATTTTCCTTGATTAAATCAAAATAAAGATATATTTTAAATTTAAAACACTCAATACTAAAATCATAAATCCAAGTTGAATTTTTATACTTAATTTGAACTCACTTCTACGAGGTATCATTTTTAAACATTCTTTTAAAAAGATTAAAAATAAAAAGAATAAAATTCTTTTATGATTTCCGATATTTGATGAAAAGAACTGCATCGCATCTCTTCTAAAAAGAGACGAAAAATTGTAAAGATTGTAAGAAACTTTTTTTTTTTTTATTGGAGAAATTTTACATTTTATTAATTCGCTGTGATAACAAAAGAAATTGAATCCACCATCATAAATCGGAAAAATCATACTAAGGATAAAAAGAAAGAAAAGGAAAAAAAAAAAAAAAAGACACCCGCGCTCGAATGCAGCGCCCTCTAGAGAAAAGATTCATTGTTATGCTTCCACAGATTTCATGGCATCAGTATAAGAATTAAAAATAAAGACTGATTGTTTAAAAGAATAATTGAACTGCAGAAAAAAGAGAAGGAGAAAAAAGTAATTTTCAATCTAAAAAATAAAAATAGATTTTTTTAAGTCGAAAAAATTCTCTAATTATTATTATAATTAATCCATTCACTAACAATTCAAGCAATAGATGTTAGAATGCTCCGTAATGGTGTGATTTTGATGGATAAACTCCTCAAAGCAAAGTCGAAATTTGTTAAAATGAATACATAAAATAAAAATATAGAGATTTATCTGAGTCTCATGCATACAATAATAGCATTTGTCCAATTATTTTTTTTTCTTTTTAAAATAAACTGTAACCAACTAAAATGTTTCCTTTTTTTTGCTACGGGGATATTTCTCAAAAATTGTTTTTAAGAAAATTTCGAAATTAAAACTCTTTATATTTCTTTAACTAATATGTAGTAGTCCCGACTGTGATTTCACAGAACCGATCAAAATTTCGTCTAACCATAAATTGTTCCATCTAGATACAAATTCTGCCAGTAACGATCAGAAAACGGTAAAAAAAAAAAAAATTTCATCGTCAACATCACAGAGTTCCAGTAGAAATTTGAACCCTCTAGCTAGTTAGAATGTGTTCAAAATTTTAGTTCGCGATACATTCTATTTGACGATAGTATTGCAAAAAATTTCGACAGTTAAAATTTTTGAACAGTTCTTTTTGAAACCTGTAATTATATTTAAATAAAATCAATTATCCGTTCTTTAGTTAATATTTCGGTGACTATCACAAAATTTGTTTCAAGGAAAATGCCATTAAAAAATAAAAGATACACTTTTTTGAAGGAAAAAAAAATATATATATATATATATATATATATATAATTTTTCTACTAAAACTGTATTGAATTAATTAAGAAAAGGAGATGCATTCATAGAAAATTGCACTCGTCGCACTTTTCAAATCGAAATAAAGCAAATAAACGTGTAAATAAAAATTTATGTTTCCCCAATAATCATTTTGAACGTCTAAAAGAGCGATAATATCTGCCAGTTAACTTATAATAACTGTCAGAGATAAAAGCCTATTTTAAAATTATCAATGATAAAACGATGAAAAAAAATTTCATGCTAAATATTTTTAAAGTGAAAAAAAATTTTTTTATTTGGTAATTTATTATGTTCACAATTATTTTATATACTTCATTTATGATATCGTCGTATGGTTTTGTCGAAAGAATTCGGTGATTGGTCATACAGAGCAGCGGTTCCCATTTTTTTTTCTTTTTTTTTTTCCGGTAACAGAATCGCGTAAGAGGTCGAGCTTCTTTTTGCGAACACCGACTTTTAAAAAAAGCCCATAAGTAGCTGAGAATATACTAGAAAAAAAAAATTAGATTTTATGTTAGGCAGTTGTATTCATAGGTCTGTCTATAATGTGTCTAGCAGTCTTTGTTCGAATTAAGTAAAATAAGCTGAAATATGGTTTTTTTTAAAAAAGAACAGTTCTAAACTGTTAGAATGATTAATGAAAAAAAAATTCTTTATTCTTGAATTTGGTGTATCTTGAGTTTTAAAATACGATGAGAAATTCTTATGAATGAATAGTATGAGAAGTAATTACGGATTTTTAACTAATTATATTTCCTTATAATTTCCTTTTCATCAAATAATTTCATAAAAATAACCGAAATATTAGGGGGACCGGAAAGTAATGTCGTTTCGGTGCATTAAATATTCGTTAGTCATAAAAACAAATTCATTTTTTTTCGATCCATTTCGATCCGTCATTGAAAGGTTGTTGCTAACGAGGGTGAATATATTATTGATTAAACATAAAATTTTGATAACAAATATCAATTGCACCAAAACGACATTACTTTCCGGTCCCCTTAATATCAAATAAATAATAGATTAAAGATTGAGTTGGCATATTATAAGTTCCATAAAATAATTACTAGTAACGGGAAGAAAAAAAAAAAAAAGTCCTAAACTCACGGAACCCCTGTGACCTTTCCATAAAACCAAAAGGTCATGCGGAACAACTTTCGGGAACCACGGATAAAGAGATCCTCTAATCGAAAAAAAAATTGGGAACCGATGGTGAAGAAGTTAAGTAGTCGAAACAAATTTCGAAAATTGTCATTAACACGAAAGTGAGCTAATTTTAAAAAAAAAAAAACGAATTAATAATAAAATGGCACCAAATAACACACCAAAGTCTACAACAGAAGTTGTGAATAACAAATGTCAACAGATTATTACACAGTTTAGTATGTAAGTGATTTATATAGGAAGTAATGTGTCAACGGATTTATTTATGGATATCATTATTTATCTCATTTCAGGACATACATTGGCCTTCGCCTATCAATCGCCAATCGCAGTGATTGGATAAACAATTTATACCCAGACGACTCCAGACTTTTTCCCCCTCCACTTTTCCTTCTATTACTGAAGCCCACGAGGTTAATTTTGTGAGATTTTTAATAAAGAGGATTTTTTTTTTCTTCAAAAAATTAAGTTTTCCCCTATGGAATAGGAAAAATAAATTGTCTTATTATCGGAATTTGTTAAATTGGACTAAATGGCGACAGGTTTCGTCGCTAGGAAGGAAAAAAAAAAGGAGTTTTGTAAATAAAGCATGTTGTTAAAATTTCCACAGCAAGCTCATTATACTGATCCCCTCCTTTTAAAATTATTTTCATTTTTTTTTTCACTTTTAAAACATGCGTGTTTGTTTTTTAACAAACTGCTTTAAAACGTTTTTTATAACTCGAGTAACTTATCACGTTTTTTCGAACGAAACCCCGAATATTGGGGGGGGGGGGGGGCATTACTGATTTGGCACATCAACCACAATAGCCAAGACATGAAATTGATATTAAACAGGGATTACTTAATAAAAATGTAGATGTTTGCCCGGGGGAGGTTACTAGTTATAACCGTCGACTTTCTGATTTTTCATTTTTTTTTTTTTTTAAATAATAATTTTTTTGCGTGGCGCTGCCCATAAGTTGCCAAGACTTCGCGGTTATTTTGCCGCAGATCAGGATACGGAAATCTTCCCCTTCCCAATAATTTTACTTCATAATAAAGTTCAGATTTTTGATAAATCTTAAATTCATTCTATTGCGTACTCAAAGTATTTTTATATCTTAATTTCAATAATTATTTTTTGTAACATTCATTACCATTGATACCAGTTCCATATGGCGTTCTCGTTTAACTA
Source organism: Parasteatoda lunata (assembly GCA_949128135.1). Classification (NCBI taxonomy): domain Eukaryota; kingdom Metazoa; phylum Arthropoda; class Arachnida; order Araneae; family Theridiidae; genus Parasteatoda; species Parasteatoda lunata. Next base: position 18,430,751 of record OX421977.1, read on the forward strand.
TAAATTTAAATACAAAAACGTACTTTTTCGCTAAATCTACTGCAATAGACCTATATTTTTAGAATATCTTTCAAATTCGTTTTTAATAAGAGTTTTACTTAAATTGAAAAATTTTTATAAATATAATTATGATATTTTTTTTATATAATGCCGTTTTTCCACAGAAATCCTCAAACATAAATTCAGTTTCTTAAAAATATAAAAACAGGCGAGTCCCAAATAAGACTTTCATTATTCCTGAATCTTTCCTTCTATTTATAGTAACATTTTTTCCAAAAGCACTTGTCACTGGAAAAATACAATGCGCGGATTATGAATGGGACACAAATTTAAAAATGAGAGAAAACCTGCCCAACATTTTTCAAAAAAATATATTTATTTTCTCTTTTTTAGTTACCTGAAAAACATAGTTTAAAATGTTTACTTTTTTTAAAAAATAAATTTATTTTTTTAAAGTTTTTTGTCAGTTTATGGGAAATAAACGAAACGTTAACCGATGATTAATTCAATCTGTTGATAAAATGACGACATATTCTTCGTTTGAAGTAGCAATCACGTTTGAAAAAATGCATTGCCATCACAGACAATCGAGATTTGAATGCGTGCAATATCTAGTTGGAATATGGTAGCAATTTCGAATGCAACACTTCACGGCACGGAAAAGAATTAATAGAAACGAAATAGAAATAATAATACATTAAAAACTAAGAATAGGAATGCCCAACCTTCTTGAGTGAAGGGCCACGTGCGTAGCAGATTGACGAATGAAGGGCCGCATGCCAAAGGGAACATCCAAAGTATTGTGACTTCGAACATCTTTTGGAACAAATTTGATTGCAGGATTGCACTCTCAAAGACACGGAAACGAAATATTAGAAACACAGTACAATGATATTTATTGCTGCTGAATTTGTTTAAGTATCTGAACATCTTTCACAACTATTTCGATTGCAAGATAACACTCTTACAGGCACGGATGCGAGGTAATGGAAGCGTAGTACAATGATATTTATTTTTGTTGAATTTGTAAAGACTTAGAACATCATTTAGAATATTTCAACTGCAAGATAACACTCTTATACACACGGATGCGAGGTAACGGAAGCGTAGTACAATGATATTTATTTTTGCGGAATTCGGAACATGACTTCGAACATCTTTTGGAACAAATTTGATTGCAGGATTGCACTCTCAAAGACACGGAAGCGAAATATTAGAAACACAGTACAATGATATTTATTGCTGCTGAATTTGTTTAAGTATCTGAACATCTTTCACAACTATTTCGATTGCAAGATAACACTCTTACAGGCACGGATGCGAGGTAATGGAAGCGTAGTACAATGATATTTATTTTTGCGGAATTCGGAACATGACTTCGAACATCTTTTGGAACAAATTTGATTGCAGGATTGCACTCTCAAAGACACGGAAGCGAAATATTAGAAACACAGTACAATGATATTTATTGCTGCTGAATTTGTTTAAGTATCTGAACATCTTTCACAACTATTTCGATTGCAAGATAACACTCTCACAAACACGTAAGCAAAGTAACAGAAGCGTAGTAGAATGATAATTATTTTTATTGAATTCATTAAAACTTAGAACATCATTTAGAAGTACTTCGAATAAGACAACACTTTCGCAGACACGGAAGCGTATTAAGAGAAACTTAGTTCAATGATATTTACTTTTTTTTTTTTTTTTTTTTTGACTTAGAAGTAACTGAATTTGGCGAAGTAACAGAAGTGCAGTACAATGATATTTATTTTTGTTGAATTCGCAAAGACTTAGAACATCTTTTGGAACATATTTGATTGCAGGACAGCACTTTACAGACACGGAAACGAGTGAGAGAAGTGAGTTGAATTTGTAAAAATTATAACTTTTAAGAAACTTTAACAAAAAGAAAGAAAGTAAAAGTGGAATACAATAACAACAAAAATCTCATTATAATCAGCAAATCATAAAACATGAGGGGTGGCGATTACAGAGCAATTAAATAATCATTTGTATAAGAATAAACCGTGACAGTCACGAGCAAACTAGAAAATATCGTGACGATAACTATAGCTCAATATTATGCAAACGTGTTAATGTATAGGTAAAAATGAATAAAACATTAAGAACGAATTTTAAGAAACTTCCTCAAAAGTATTACGCAGTGAAACTAGACACAATATCTTCTTTAAAATTCTTGTCACAAAAGATATTTTGCGTGCAAACAAGTATAAAATAGAATATTTTATATAAAAGTAATAATAACAATTCAACTAAATGCACGTAGTTTTAACTTGATACTTAGAAACATATTTATTCTTATTGTGGAGTATAAATTTTATTCAATGGTGAAAAGTACCAATTTTATTTTTTAAAACGTACTTGTTTCATCCATTGTTAAAAGTACCAACTTCATTTATTGATATTAAGTACAAATTTTGTTTATTGATAAAAAATACCCTTAGCCAGAAAGATAATAAAAAATTTAAACTTTTAGTCCTTTATACGATATAGAATGTAAATACTGCACTGATTTGGCGAAAATAATTCATGTTAATTAAAATAGTAAATTTTAATTAACACGGAATATTTGTTCCGAATGTTTCATTCACTTTTACCCATACACTAACACGGTTCCATAATTTAACTATGCTATAGTTTACTTCACGATATTTAGTAATTTTCTGTTTTGACGGGAAAAAATTCATGTTCATGAAAATGGTAAATTAGAAACTTGATAAAAAAAATAAAAATTACATTTTTAAAAAAAAAATCATTTAGAAACATGAATAAAAAATGAATAGTAAAAATATATATATATATATATATATATATATTGAGATTATTCCTCTTTTTAAAATTATATAGTACAAAGAAAAAAAGAGGGAGATTAGAAGCAAAGCCACCTGTTTGTGGACAAGCACTGGTCCATGGGCCACTGCTTTAAACTAAATTATTGGGGGGGGGGGGGGAGAGAGAGAACTAAAGGATTTTTTTATTATTATTTTTTAGAATAGAAAATATTATCACGCAAAGAAATAAATATAATTAAAAATAATCCTACATACCACTTACAAAATATAATCCATAGAAAGTTATTTTTCTTACCTGGAAAAGATAAAACAAAATTAGTATTTTCAGTTGAAACTATAAAACAATCATATAAAGCTAAAGCATAATGTGACACATTCATTCTTTGTATAAATAATAATAACGATAAATACAACATATTTTCGCATTCTGAATCAACAGTAAAAGCTCGATATACCGAGTACGTCATCTAACGAAAAGTCCGCAATAATGACAAGTTACCATCAAAATGGCATTAAAGATATGATACAAAAAATAAGTGTTCTAACGAGTAAAAGATTTCCGCTATCACGATAAAATAAATATCGTTTCCTTCTTACAATTTGAAAGCCTGAGGTTCAAACATTTACGTCGTAGACATTTCGTAGAAATTCAATTTCTCAGGAACTATTCGACCTATTTCATCAAATTTTGTGTTTTGCCACGCAAAATTACATTCCTTAAAATAAAGCAAAAATACTTGTAAACCGCTAAAATTCAAAATTATTTTGACTATTATTAAATAAAATAATAATAAATATTTAGTAAATAATACTTTTTTGCATGAACGAATTTTATAGCTATGTGCAAAAATATTTCAATTCGCTTAAAAAATTCGCGAGATATAGCCGAGATATGCAAAAAGTAACATTAACATTTAATAATCAAAACTTTATACCACTATTGTTTCCCAGATTGCGGCCTTATATTTTGGGGCGTAAGAAATCCGAAGATGTCCATAACAAGGTATGGTTACATTCAGAGAAAAAGTACGTTTTTGCGTCTGATTTCGTAATTTAAAATGTCGTTAGCATATTTGAGGTAACAACCTCGAGCCATTCTGATTGAATACGAGAAAGTGACGATCCGCTCATTAGATCACAAGTTATTCATGGTGGTTCGTTCATTTATTTTTGCGCACTGTACGAGTTGAAAAATAAATAAAATAGAAATATTTATCTTTTTCTTTCTATTATAACAATCAATAGGCATATTTGCTTATAACGACAACCTCGCTATAACGACAATTTTATCTGCTATTGCGAACCATCGTTTCAACGCACTTATATTGTAGACGAAAACATGTGGCATACTTTCCTATCCTGTGACGAGATTACGACCACATATTATTAAAATAACTTTTTACTAATATACAGAATAATGACCGATAAATGTCATTTAACAATATCTAATCACTCTTAATCGAGATTGATTTTAAGCAAATATTCACAAACTTAGTAACTCCATTAAAATGAGAGATTCAGTAACTTCAAGAATTTCACTTTGCAATAAAACTAACATTTTAAATGACTTTCCCCTCAAATCCTTAACGAGCAACTTAATCTTAAATTTATCATTCAAATTACACTATGCCAGTCTTAATAATGACCGGCCGGACTTCCAAATGTCTATACCCCGGATTAACCAGATCTCTTAATGTCCGGAAAGCTACCGGACGTGTCCGGCAGAAATCCACTCGTGTAGGCTTTGACATTTCAGGGGAAGTAGGAAGGATATTGGGAAGCAGACACGTCTAGGCAGGCAGGGTGTAATAATTAAGCGATTTGCTAATTAATTTTGATGGAATGCGTCAAGGTCAAATCCACATGTTGATTTACGCACTGCCCCCCCCCACTTCAGATTGCGGACAATCTCTGGATGGCCAGAGGTATTTCAGAAGGGAGGGATGGGGGGGGGAATGCAATAAGTTGGCTTCAGGCATTAGGTGCTAGTGATTTATCAGCGGCTATGGACTTGGTTATTACATTAGTCTGATAGAGGCTTAGCATTAAACCCATAGAAGATGAATGGCAAAATTTAAGACCCTTGATAAAACTAAAAATTTCAAACGTTAATTTAAAGAGAATATTGAAGTTTGAGTAAAGTATGAAAGAAGTATAAGTTAACGCATAATATGAAGTTATAAAAAAGTACAAAATTATAGTGGAGTAAGAAAGGAGTATGAAGTTACAGTAAAGTATGAACGAAGTATAAATTTATAGTGAAGTATGAAAGAAGTATAAATTTATAGTGAAGTATGAAAGAAGTATAAATTTACAGTGAAGTATGAAAGAAGTATAAATTTACAGTGAAGTATGAAAGAAGTATAAATTTACAGTGAAGTATGAAAGAAGTATAAATTTACAGTGAAGTATGAAAGAAGTATAAATTTATAGTGAAGTATGAAAGAAGTATAAATTTACAGTGAAGTATGAAAGAAGTATAAATTTATAGTGAAGTATGAAAGAAGTATAAATTTACAGTGAAGTATGAAAGAAGTATAAATTTACAGTGAAGTATTAAAGAAGTATAAATTTACAGTGAAGTATGAAAGAAGTATAAATTTACAGTGAAGTATGAAAGAAGTATAAATTTAAAGTGAAGTATGAAAGAAGTATAAATTTACAGTGAAGTATGAAAGAAGTATAAATTTACAGTGAAGTATGAAAGTATAAATTTACAGTGAAGTATGGAAGAGGTATAAAGTTAGAGGGAAGTATGAAAGAGGTATAAATTTATAGTGAAGTATGAATGAAGTATAAATTTACAGTGAAGTATGAAAGAGGTATAAATTTACAGTGAAGTATGAAAGAAGTATAAATTTACAGTGAAGTATGAAAGAAGTATAAATTTACAGTGAAGTATGAAAGAAGTATAAATTTATAGTGAAGTATGAAAGAAGTATAAATTTACAGTGAAGTATGAAAGAAGTATAAATTTATAGTGAAGTATGAAAGAAGTATAAATTTACAGTGAAGTATGAAAGAAGTATAAATTTACAGTGAAGTATTAAAGAAGTATAAATTTACAGTGAAGTATGAAAGAAGTATAAATTTACAGTGAAGTATGAAAGAAGTATAAATTTAAAGTGAAGTATGAAAGAAGTATAAATTTACAGTGAAGTATGAAAGAAGTATAAATTTACAGTGAAGTATGAAAGTATAAATTTACAGTGAAGTATGGAAGAGGTATAAAGTTAGAGGGAAGTATGAAAGAGGTATAAATTTATAGTGAAGTATGAATGAAGTATAAATTTACAGTGAAGTATGAAAGAGGTATAAATTTACAGTGAAGTATGAAAGAAGTATAAATTTACAGTGAAGTATGAAAGAAGTATAAATTTACAGTGAAGTATGAAAGAAGTATAAATTTACAGTGAAGTATGAAAGAAGTATAAATTTACAGTGAAGTATGGAAGAGGTATAAAGTTAGAGGGAAGTATGAATGAGGTATAAATTTATAGTGAAGTATGAATGAAGTATAAATTTATAGTGAAGTATGAAAGAAGTATAAATTTACAGTGAAGTATGAAAGAAGTATAAATTTACAGTGAAGTATGAAAGAAGTATAAATTTACAGTGGATTATGAAAGAGGTATAAATTTATAGTGAAGTAAAAAATTTATAGTGAAGTATGAAAGAGGTAAAAATTTATAGTGAAGTATGGAAGAGGTATAAAGTTAGAGGGAAGTATGAAAGAGGTATAAATTTATAGTGAAGTATGAATGAAGTATAAATTTATAGTGAAGTATGAAAGAGGTAAAAATTTATAGTGAAGTATGAAAGAAGTATAAATTTATAGTGAAGTATGAATATAAGTATAAATTTATAGTGGATTATGAAAGAGGTATAAATTTATAGTGAAGTAAAAAATTTATAGTGAAGTATGAAAGAGGTAAAAATTTATAGTGAAGTATGAAAGAGGTATAAAGTTAGATGGAAGTATAAAAGGAATATAAATTTATAGTGAAGTATGAAAGAAGTATAAATTTATAGTGAAGTATGAATATAAGTATAAATTTATAGTGGATTATGAAAGAGGTATAAATTTATAGTGAAGTAAAAAATTTATAGTGAAGTATGAAAGAGGTATAAAGTTAGAGGGAAGTATAAAAGGAGTATTAAGCTATAGTGAAGTATGAAAGAAGTATAAATGTATAGTGAAATATGGAAGAGATATAAAGTTATAGTAGAGTATGAAAGAGGTAAAAATTTACAGTGAAGTATGAAAGAGGTATAAAGTTAGAGGGAAGTATAAAAGGAGTATTAAGCTATAGTGAAGTATGAAAGAAGTATAAATGTATAGTGAAATATGGAAGAGATATAAAGTTATAGTAGAGTATGAAAGAGGTAAAAATTTATAGTGAAGTATGAAAGAGGTATAAAGTTAGAGGGAAGTATAAAAGGAGTATTAAGCTATAGTGAAGTATGAAAGAAGTATAAATTTAGAGTGAAATATGGAAGAGATATAAAGTTATAGTGGAGTATGAAAGAGGTAAAAATTTACAGTGAAGTATGAAAGAGGTATAAAGTTTTAGTGAAGTAAGGGAAGATGTATACTCAGTAGCCAGCAGATGCATTTTTATCGTTAAATATCCCTGAGTATCCAGTAGTATTCGTTAGTTTCCCTGAAATAATTGTGGAGAGGGAAAGTACCAATTTAATTAAAAAAGTATCCTTTAGTATCCGTTAGTGTAGCTTAAATTATTGTAGAGGGAGAAAAAGCCAATCTAATATTTTAAAAAAAGTATGAAGGGTTAAAAATATGTTCATTACAAATTCTGTTTCAAAGGGTTTTATGGATTAAAGAGAATTAGCATTAGAACGGATTCTTCATAATTAAAAATAATAATGAGGGATTAAAAATTTCAGTGTTTTTCGTCGTCGCGGGGGGGGGGCGAATGACGTCGGGAATAACATTTTTTAAACTGAAGAATTTTGAGAAGGGTTCAAAAAAATAGGAAAATCACTAATATAATATTTTTCACATAAATATTTTTCTAAGCTAAATATAACGCAACGATATTTTTTATATAGTATTTACGAAATTAATACCATTATGACCAAAATAATAATAAAAAAGTATTTAAAAATATTTTCAATAAAAATTTTGCATCATAGGTTTTATAGGTCAAAAAGAATTAGTATTGAAAGGACACTTCAAAATTAAAAATAATACTGATAAATAAAAATTTCAGCGTTTTTCGTCGTCGAAGGACCCAATGACGCCGTGAACTTTTCTTAGAGGGAAGAATTTTGCGAAGGGTTTAAAAAAAATTTAATATGAAAAGCACTGTGAAGGGTTCATTCACACACTAAAATATTTTGTGAAGGAAAAATATTTTGTGAAGGATATATTTTCCATAGAAAATCCTTTTAATAGGTCCGTTAACGGGACATAATTTCTCCACAGCAAAATAAATCTCCATAATCTAATTTCTCTAAAATTGACAACAGAAATATCTATTATAAAAAAACTAAATGACCTCGAACCAAATATCTTTCATATTAATAATTTGAACGCAAATTTCGAAAGAAACTACCATTATTCAAAAGGTAAAAAAAAAAAAAAAATCACATAAAATGGAGACTATTATATTTTTATCTATAAAAAATTAAGTTCGTAAAAGAACCGGAAGACAGTGTCTTTTATTAAAAATGTTATTCAATAAAGAGCAGAAAATAGTGCCACGATTTCAATGAATAAAACTACGGATATGTGATACGGTGGAAAAGGTAGGGGTTCGTAAATATCTCATTAAAACCCCTTTTCAACAGCTTCTGCATTCTAATCCATTTATTTTGTCTAAGAGCCGAGTAATTGGATTATTTTTTAACAGACCGTAATTTCTCTAAAAGCTCTCATCTCCTCTAAGAGTTTTTTTTTTTAATTCACCTTTATCAAAAGTTTCTCCTATAGGATAGCTTATTTAATGTATTTCCTCGACTCGCATTTATGAGTTCATTTTGTTAATACAGGCTAAGGACGTAAAAGAAAGACTGCGTTATGTGCAAGTCAAGGATTCCAAAACTTTATTATTGCGACCCAAATTCAACGGATAGAAAGGCTTTGCAGTCAGATGATCTCTACGTTTATATTGTTTATTAGTGAATGATTTAAACGTGAAATACAACCAAAGTCATGATGGATAATCCATGACTACGATTATGAGGTCATTGTATTAGTTTATTTATTAACGGCAGGCACTCTGAACTTACCAGTCTTCGCCATGGAAGGTGCCGGAAGTATTGCTCATTTTGTGATGTCTGGTGAGCACCTTGTGACCAAAGCACCATTACCTACGTCACAGATAACTGTTCATAGGGTGGGCGACATTCATACAACACACTGAGAAAAACATCCTTTCCCTGCTGAGCGGGTTTCGGACCCGCAGCAATTGGCTTCGCAGTAAGGCACGCTAACCACTCGGCCACCTGGCCGGCATGAGTTCATTGTGTCCAAGGCAAACAAAAACTGCGTTATGTGCTGCCAAGGATTCCGAAACTTTATTGTTACGACGGATAGCTAATAAACGGATAGCTAGACTTGGCTGCCCAATAAGTTCGAAGTAAACATTGTTTATCAACGAATTATTTTAACGTGAACAACTAAGATTAGATAATCCATGACAACCATTATGAGTTAATTTTATTAATGAAGGCAAAGAAAAACTGAGGTATGTGCAATTCGAGAATTCCAAACCTTTATTATTGGTATCCAAATTCAACGGATAGATAAGTTTAGAAGCCCGATTATCTTAAAATTTACATTGTTTTACTAATGAATTATTTTAAAGTTAAATATAACTAAGTTCGGATAGTCCATGACAACAATTATGAGTTCATTATGTTAATAAAAGCGGGGGGGGGGAAACTGTGCTACTCAAGCATTCCGTAATTTAAATACTGCGACTAAAAATTAACACGTTTTGTTTTGTTGCCACAAGATCTACTTTGAAATTAACATTTTTTATCCATTATTATTACGTGAAATGAAACTAGGTTTGAGTAATTCGAGACTATAATTGTAGTTCGAGTCGCCGCGGTAGTTCAGGAATAGAACGTTTGCCTCCCAATAAAGTGACCCAGGTTTGAATCTTAGTGGTGACTGGTAGATACGAATTCTAATTCCGGATCACACCAACCACAGTGCTGACGTAAAATTATCCTTAGTGGTCGACAGATCATGGGTTAGAATCCTTTTGCCATCAGGCTAACCGTGGGATGTTTTCGGGGGTTTTTCTCCATATAACGCAAATGCTGATTAGTTCCATCAATCCCAATCCCCCATAAATCCCAGGAGTCCCTTTGTGTTCCAGGTTAAATTCAAAATTGCATGGCTATGGAGTTGAAGATAATTAGTCGTAAATTCCAAACTGGTAAAAAAATAAAACATAATTGTAGTTCAATTTTTAATAATAAAGGTAAGAAAGTAAGTAAAAATAAAGCGAATCAGTCAAGATTCAAACTTTATTATTGCGACCCGAAATTAACGATTAAATAGGCTTTACGACAAGGCGAATTTATCTTGAAATTTAAATTTTCCATCCCTGAATTACTATTACGTGTGTTAAAACTAAATGCCGGTAATTCGTAACTTCATTTATTCGAAAATAGATTGTCGTAAACTCAGAATTGTGTCTGCTTTTCAACCCCCTTTTAAAATTAAAAATAATTGTAGTTCAATTTTTAACAATAAAGGTAAGAATGCAAGGAAAAGTGCTTTATATAATAGCCAAGATCCAAACTTTATCATTGCGACCCGAAATTAACAATTAGTTAAGCTTTGCGACCCGAATTTGTATATAGAAATTAACATTGTTTATCAATAAATCATTATTACGTGTCATGGAACTAAATCTGGGTCTGGGTATATGACTCCGAATTTTAAAAATAAAGTCTCAGATGGCAGAGAAGAACTGTGTCTAATCAGGTCACGGATTATTAAATTAACAGGTAATCAAAATAAACATTATTATTGCGACCCAAAATGAACGGTTTATTAGGCTTTGTGACTCCGGGAACAAGTTTTGAAATTGGTATCATTTAAAAATTTAATTATTACATGAAATAACATATTTTAGCTGAAATACATGTTAAATATAATAAATTTATGCTTTAATAAACATTTATTAACTTTTTCCTTAAAAAAAAAATTAAGAAGACAAAGTAAGAAACATTGAATTAAATAGTCTATGAATAATTACAAGATCATGTTTTTCCGCAAAATAGTTTACCGAAAAATGCCTTTAACAGGAAAATTACAATTTATCATCTTCCTGTATGAAATATATTGTTAAAAAATAACATAGAAAGCATTTATCACATATTTGATTTTCGTTTAGTATAAATCAACTTACTTCCAATAATGATATAATCAATGGTTTCGGGGCATTCTATTGGAAATATCATTATCTAAGTTTAGAGAAAGTCTTATCTGTGTTTCACTGTAAATTTAAGAGCACTCAGTATTACTGTGTACTGCCTCAATAAGTTCTTAATCTTTAATGACATTAAAATTGAACATAGGGAATTTCTTTTAAATATACACAGAATCTTTTAAATAAAAAAAAAACTCTTATCACAAAAGATAAAAAGACTCGTTAAAGGTCTTTGGCTGATTAAAAGAACCAAAACGTTCGACTAAATCGCTTTCCATTTTTCTTTTTGAAACAACGCTTTCGCTAATTCGCTTTCCATTTTTCAAAAAATATTTTGAATTGCAAGGTATACAATTTAATTTTTACATAATTTTAAAAGAATGAAATTTTAAATGGCAAAATGCGAAATTTGTGCGAAATCGGTTGAATAGTTTCTGAGAAATCGTAAAAAAGTATACTTAAAATGAGTTTTCTCAGGAAATATTCTACCGATTTCACTCAAATTCGTATTTCGCCTTGCGGAATTAGATACTTTATAATAATGTAAAATACTGTTTACCTTATAATTCAAAATTGTTTCAAATATTATTAAATAAAATGTAAAATAATAAATATTTACTGAAAGTTTTTTCTGTATGGACTTATCTTTAGCTAAAAGAATTTTATAATTGTGTGCAAAAAATTTTTTCAATTCGCTTAAAAAAATGTAGATATACAGCAAAGTTCGCAGAAAATAAAATTAACATTATGCGGTCCAAACTTCGGTTCGTTCGTCTAAACAAAGTATGGGGACCATATTTTCCAGATTGCGGCTGCCCCTTATATTTTGAGAATCAGAAATCTGCATCCGTTGAAAAAAAAGGTATGTTTATTTGGGGAAAGTAATTTTTTGTGTCTGATTTAGTGACTTAAAGTAACGCCTGCACTAATTATTTAGCATTTTAAAGAAGAAGAAAAATACTCTTGAATTTTTTGGGGGGGTAAAAATTTATCGAGGTCGTGGGTTTGAAAGAAATACTCCTTAACAAGGGTATAAACTATATGACAAAAACTGAAAACTTGATGAATTTAAAAATGTCAAGACACTTTAAAGTATTTGGGAAATTCGAAGCCTTATTGAAAATCATATAATAATTCAAGCAAATATCAATGGTATTAAAAACTAAAATTAGAGGGGCGCTAAGAAGAGAAGACGGAATGGGGTATATAGCTTCCTCTACAGTCTACATCAACAACAAAAAAAATTACAAATTTCGAGATAAATACATAAAGAGAAATTCTTATTTCTCCTCTTTCAAGATAGAAGAAAAAAAAAGTTTAAAATATAAAGAAAAAAATCAAATAAAAGGGATTTTTTTCATGAAATAAAGAAATAAAAGTTTTTTTTTAGTTAAAAGAATAAAGGAATAAATAAGCCTAAAAATTTTTTTCGTATAAAAAAATAATACTGTTTTGTAATGTGAATAAAGAAATGCTTCATATTTTTTTTTCGCGTTTTTTTTTTTTTTTTTAAAGTTCCAGGATTTATTTACGATAAAGGAGCTTAACAATAAATAAATAAATAAAAGCTTATTTTAACAGTGAAAACTGAACATCTATCATTTAATTACATTAAGCAAGACAAAGGGTATAAAACTTCTGAGTTTTTTTTTTTAAATAAAAACATGCTACACGTAAACTTTGTTTTAAATTTCTAAGACAAAGATTTTTCGCATGCAGTAAAGACTTTTTAAAATTAAAATAATAATATAAGTATTTTAAAATTAAAAATATTTTTAAAAAAAATTACAAAAAAATATTAAAAAATAATCATTGTGTAAAAAGACAATAGAAAAAAAAGAGCACCAATTGTTTATTACTGTTCATACTGATGGTGATACACGTGTTAACACTACCCAAGTCAAAATTCTTGACGGTCCCATTAAAACATTTTGATGGTTTATGTTGGTTTCAGTGTGATTCATGATGGTCAAACTTCATTTGATGGTCACCATCATCGAACATTTTTCCTTATGTGTTCATGGTTTTTGTGTTTTTGATATGCTAACTAACTTCTATAGTTCCATGATGGAAAAAGCTATTTCAATACTATGGTAATTAACCATCAAGAGAAGTTTGATTTTCACGGACCAACAATCCATGATGATCCGTAATAATTCATGATGGTTTATTGGGAATTCTTGTTGGTTCCCAAGAATATACCATCAAAACAATTTTGATTTTGGACCATCATAAATCAGTCCGAATTCCTGCAGTGGAGATGTTCATGAACAATCGAACATGCACAAACCATCAAAACAAGTTGCTATTCTTATGTTGGACCATCATAAATCAGTCCAAATTCCTGCAGTGGAATGATAGATGTTCATGAACAATCGAACATGCACAAACCATCAAAACAAGTTGCTATTCTTACGTTGGACCATCATAAATCAGTCCAAATTCCTGCAGTGGACTGATAGATGTTCATGAACAATCGAACATGCACAAACCATCAAAACAAGTTGCTATTCTTACGTTGGACCATCATAAATCAGTCCAAATTCCTGCAGTGGACTGATAGATGTTCATGAACAATCGAACATGCACAAACCATCAAAACAAGTTGCTATTCTTACGTTGGACCATCATAAATCAGTCCAAATTCCTGCAGTGGACTGATAGATGTTCATGAACGATCGAACATGCACAAACCATCAAAACAAGTTGCTATTCTTACGTTGGACCATCATAAATCAGTCCAAATTCCTGCAGTGGACTGACAGATGTTCATGAACGATCGAACATGCACAAACCATCAAAACAAGTTGCTATTCTTACGTTGGACCATCATAAATCAGTCCAAATTCCTGCAGTGGACTGATAGATGTTCATGAACAATCGAACATGCACAAACCATCAAAACAAGTTGCTATTCTTACGTTGGACCATCATAAATCAGTCCAAATTCCTGCAGTGGACTGATAGATGTTCATGAACAATCGAACATGCACAAACCATCAAAACAAGTTGCTATTCTTACGTTGGACCATCATAAATCAGTCCAAATTCCTGCAGTGGACTGATAGATGTTCATGAACGATCGAACATGCACAAACCATCAAAACAAGTTGCTATTCTTATGTTGGACCATCATAAATCAGTCCAAATTCCTGCAGTGGACTGACAGATGTTCATGAACGATCGAACATGCACAAACCATCAAAACAAGTTGCTATTCTTATGTTGGACCATCATAAATCTGTCCAAATTCCTACATTGAGGTAATGGTCACTTAGGTTGGTTACCATCAAAAAATAAAATGGTTCATGATGGAATTATTGATGGTTACCATCAAGATTATGTGGGTCCTTCAATGGAGAACTGTCAAAAATTTTGACTAGGGTAAAGCTTAAAAAACGTTAACATTACTTAGCTAATCAACAAATTAACTATTGTAATAGGTAGGAGTGAAGAATCATGGATATTCCACAATTTGTCCGCGTTAACGTTCAAGTTTATTAGTTTGTTTCAATTGATTAAAAACTTCATTCGCTTCAAAAATATAAGAAATAGGAAAAAACAGTCGACGAAAAACAGGCGCCCATATGGAAGATTCAAAAGTGAGTTGAAATATAAAACGTAAAGTTGCCATTGAAGATGTAGATGTAGTTCATTTACGTCGCACTAGAGCTGCACAATGGGCTATTGGCGACGGTCTGGGAAACATCCCTGAGGATGATCCGAAGACATGCCATCACAATTTTGATCCTCTGCAGAGGGGATGGCACCCCTGCTTCGGTAGCCCAACGACCTGCACGCGAAGTCGAGCACTTTACGGTAGCACAGTTTAACGAGGACCAAAGTTGCCATTGAAAGATCAAGTTGAGCAACAAAACTAGAAAATCAGTGGCCGAGAGGAGCAAAACAGGGTAAAATGTATTTCCACCAGCAATTGAGAGGTTGTAAGGAACTAATTCAGTTAAGAAGGGAGCAAATGAAAATGGGCGTCTGTTTTTGAGCGCCTATAACATGTCGATTGTTATTTCCAAATGGTATGTTTTGGAAGCGAATGAAGTAAGTAATCGATATATTACCGCTTCAGTTCCTTTGGGACTATTTATTTCATGAGTTAATTGTTTGAGTTCATTTATTGACTTGATTCTTTAAATATAGAAAAATAAACTACATTATGTTATTTCTCACAGTTGTAATAATTTTTTAAGCCATTTCATGATCCACGGTATTGTAGCTTTCAAAGTAATTCTATAAACTTTTCTGTATGTTGTTTAATTCAAGTGACTTGACTGCTTAGATAGCGAAGAAAAAAAAATTATTATGTTAATTTAAGCATATAGAAACGTTGCTGTAAGCTCAAAAAAGATCTTTTCACTTTAACGGGTGCAAAGTATGTGATGTGCAGATTATCAAGCTCGTTTGCAGATTAGCTAAAGAAATGAAATATTTACCACTTTAACGGAATACCTTAGCTAATCTGCACATTTAATAATCAGTAGAAGAGCTGATATCTACACTTTAAAGGTAACGTATATATGTACAGGTAATCCTATATATAATTCTATATGGGGTCTATATGTTTATCTGAATATGGTCTAAAAATATTTTTTATTTCATAGCCGGCGCAATTTTGGGTTTGCGATTATTAATGCTCAACTACGTAAACTTGTAATTTTGAACCCAATCCAGCAGACAAGGAAACTTCTGGATCAAATATTGGAAGAAATTTGCCTTCGTGGAGGACTTTTCGATGGAACTAACCCTCATTTGCGTTTCATGGACAGGAAGACCACGAGATCCCCCCAGGGTTAGCCTGACGGTAAGGAAAAGCTAACCCATGATCCGTCTACCAATGTGGATATTTCACGTCAGCACTGTGATTGGTGCAAGCCGGAGGCGGAATTCGTATCGACCAGCCATCGCTGGGATTTAAACCCGGTTCACCTCTATCCCCTAAGCCATCGTCACTCTCAGACAACTATATAAAGAGAGGATATTGGCAGAATAGCGGCTATAAAATATCGGTTTAATCGGGGAATTCTATATAAGGCCAATATCGGCAAAAAAAATAAGACCCTTAAAGTCTGATTTCGATAAGATTGAACATTGGTCAAATAAGGGCTCACGTCATTTTGCTGCTTATATGAACACATACATTAAATTATTAAATTTTCCCTTCAAAAATAGCGCAGTTAATACAATTATTTCTTCCTTTAATTTAATTATGTCATCTTTTAATTATTTCCTCTTTTAATTTAATTATTTCTTCTTTTAATTATATCTATCTAGTTATTTCTACGATTCTTTCGAGAATACACTATACAACGCTTCCTCTGCTAGCTTTGGAAATCAATTTTTGTTTCGTATTAAGTCATGAGCAAATTTTTAAAAATTTTTATCCGTCATAAAACTCGGGGGTAAAGACTTGTTCCAATCTATGTTTTTTTTTTTTTTTTTTTTTTTTTTTTTTTTTTTTTTTTTAAACGTTTTAACTTATTATAATGAGAAAAACACTAAGGATTTCATCCTTTGAAATTCGCATTAACTATAACTGAGAATTTTGATATGTTTTTCTCCTTATTTGGAGTAGCAACTGTAAGCGGTAATTTATATACAACTTCATTGCAGTATCAGAAAAGCTAAAAGGGGTTTCTATTTTGTTCGAAACAATTGCTAATTATTTAATACTAAAAATATCGAGACATTATAACTCTACAAGAGAAGGGAGGGCTTCCGTATTTCCCTTTTAGTTACACCTCTGCTTACATTAAACAAAAATATATAAATATATTAAAGAAAGGAGGAAGAAGAAAGAAAAAAAAAACATCTTTAACTCAGATCAATGGAATGAAAATAGTGTTTTCATTTTGTGTCGTGCGACCTTCACTAAAAAAAGGTTCGTGGCAATTATCAAAAGAAATATTCTAACTAGGAAGCGAAAGGGAGGGGGAGAATTAAGAAAAGCCTTCCAAGAAAATAAAAAAGGAAACACCTACAAGTAGACACGACCCATTCATATATACAATCATGATCCATTTCTACAAAAAGGTAACCACGGAACGAACGATCGAACGAATAAAAAGCGAACGTTAATTCCACTCCTCCGAAACACTCCATTCCGAGAGAAGTGTATTGCGCGTCACGTAGCAGACGAGAAATATAAAGAAACAACCCCCTTTTACTCCTACAGCATCTTCATTCTAGTCTTGATTTTTCGTCAAGACAAGGAAATAAAAAGTTAATAGCTTTCTCATCAATGGAACGAAAGATGGAACGTGCTCGAGTTCCCTAAGGAGTTAGAAATATGTACTATCCGTTCGCATCGAACACCTTCGAATGTTACTGAATAGAAATTAGAAACATTGCTTACTAATGTATCCATCTCAAACAAATGTAGAAATTCGTATTTTTAATGCACTGACTTTGAATAGAAAGTATGCATTCCTATGAGACTTTCGCTCGGAACTTTTAAGTGTCAAAACTATTTGCATATTTTGAAATAGTCTAATTAAAGCTTTTCAAAACAATGGTAATATTGAAAGCTCACGCAAGATATACAATGTATTAAGCTGGCTAGCTTAGAAATCCTTATATTATTATAAAATGAAACTTATATTTTTAAAACTGATCTTAATATGCATATCCTTTATACTGCATTTTATTCTTGTAAAATTAAGAATAGCTAAATGGTTCTTTCAAACGTATGATCTTATGGGCAGAGCTCAAATTACACGTAACAAACATTACACGTTTAAGAAATTAGTCAAAGCTTGAAATGAGCAATTAAAAAATCGATAGAGCTCAAAATACTTGTTGAGAAAATGGACATAGCTTGAAATGAGCAATAAGAAAATGGATTGAGAACGATATACACGTTTAAGATATAGGTCAAAGCTTGAAATGAGCAATTAAAAAAAAATCGATAAAGCTCAAAATACTTGCTTGAAAAAATGGACATAGTTTGAAATGAGCAATAAGAAAATGGATAGAGTCTACTTGAAATACCCATTTAAGAAATAGGTCAACGCTTGAAATGATCAATAAGAAAAAGTACACGTTTAAGAAATAGGTCAAAGCTTAAAGTGAGCAATTAAGAAATTAAACAGAGCTCAAAATATACGTTTAAAAAAATTGACATAGCTTGAAATGAGGAATTAAAAAAATGGACAGAGCTCAAATGCCTGAGTAAGAAAAAAGGACACAGCGTGATAAACTTGTTAGAAAAAATGAACCTAACTCAAAATGCGCAATCAAAAAATTAACAAAGCAATTTAAGGGGAAAATGGAAAAAGCATTTTCTATTAAACAACCATTATGACTAGTTATTTTTAAAACTAACTAGTTAATAATGATCTCTTAATTTTTAATTATATTTTTATTTATTTATTAATTTTTTAAGAATTAAAACTAATCGAATATACATATTAAGAATGTTGAAAAGTAACCCAGGTGTTAAATTTTGATGTTATTGTTTAACATTTAAAAGGCAGACTCAGTATTATGCCCAGTTCTATTTATGCGCATTACATATTTATTTATTTTTTATTTTTTTTCAAATGCGCACCCGAAGATATATTCATTTTCTTCAACACACATTTTGAGCACCATCTATTTTTTCAAAAATGTATTTCAAGTAGAGTTTGTCTACTGTAAGAACTCCCCCCGCCACAAAGTCTGAGGCCGTCTAGAAACAAGAATGGCACATTTCAGGGAGGTTAGCTTCTTTTCATTCTAGGGCTAACACAATAGATCGAAGAAAAACATTCTCTTTCTCTCGTCAACCCAAGCCAAAACCTGTCCTAAACAGTGACCAAACGGCTCTACTTGAAGTAGTTATAACTCGTTGCCATAGTCACCGCCAAGGGTCCAAACGAATGGCTAGGGGAGTTCTTACTTTAGACAAACTATATGTCCGTTTCTTTATGCACGTATTTTGAGCTAATGTAGTTTTTTTTTTATTTATTTTTTTAAACGCTAATTTCAAGTTATGTCACTTTCACGCGTTTAGAACAATGTCAATTTTTTGAAACACGCATTTTGAGATACATTCATTGACTCAAACGCGCATTTCATGCTGAGGGTATGAACATCTTTCTTTTACACGCATTTCGAGCACTGTTCATTTTCTAAAATGGACATTATTTTCTAACGCACTCATTGTGGAGTGTATTCTCATTTGCACAGGCGAACATTACATGCTTAGGCTACATATATTTTCTTATGCACGCACTTTCATTTTCAGATATATCCAACTTATTTTCTTAATGCCCATGCTGAGGATATATACATTTCAGTCAACAAAGGATAGGCTCCCAATTTTTTTCGGCAATGGAATCCTAAATAATCAACCTTCTCTTAGCGGAACCCCCTAGACTTAATGAATAAATTTCAATAGGAATTGTGAATATATTAATCGAATATTGACTATTAATTATTCTGAAAATATTTCATGAGTGAAATTTCATGAAATTATTTTTAAAATGTAGGAAACATGAAAGTTTTTCATCATATCTTCAAATTTGGTTCGTCAGGAAATGGAATTTTTACTGGTCTGGACCGTAATCGAGTCTAATTCATAATTTGTTTTTAGTGTATGCAAAAACTGAAAATGAATGACCTGAAATATGGTTTTCGTTAAAATAAAAACGAAAATTAGAGAAAATAAATGTCGAAAATGATTATCAGCAAAACATACTTCATTGATATTTTTATTTGACGCTAAGTATTGAAGCAATTTCTCACAAATGCATTCATGATTCATATTGTATAGTGAATATATTGTAACTAAAAAATAATTTATTTTTTTTTTAAATTTTTTTTTGTCAAAAATATTTTACTTAAATAATTTATAAAAAATATTAGAAATATTTATTAAATAAGGGATAATTATTAGATATAAATAGATATATAGGAACCTTTTTGACCCTCCGACGGAACCCGAAGGTTTGCGGAACACCATTTGGAAACCACTGGGATAGGATATACTTTGTGATATGTTAGCTAAAGCGAAAAACAACGCGAGTACATATTTTACAATTCAAGCATCTTAGGGCCGGGATAGCCTAGTTGGTAGGGCACTAGGCCCGTGTCTAAGAGGTCGTGGGTTCGATCCCCGCCGGCCGAAAACTGCCCGTGTGACTGATGCACGTCAAATTTGTCAAGTTACAAAGTCCTCCGTGGTCCCATAACAAATCAATACCTCTGGGGGTACTGATCCAAGAGTCTTCCTTGTCTTCTGGATTGGTTCAAAATTACAAGGCTACGGAGTTGAACAATAGTAGTCGTAAACCCAAAAATGGGTCGAGTGTTCAATGGCGGTTATAAAATAAAATTCAAGAATTTTGAGCCATTTTCATTTTATCAAATCCACATTACATGCTGAGATTATGTAGTACGCGCATTTTGACCACGTCAAAAAAAATTCATCCAGTATTTTATGAATTTTGAATTTTTTTTCTAATTTACAAAAATGCCGTGGCTTATGTTCGTTTCTACTAAGGTCTTCAATCCTTACCAATTTATTAATAAATTTATTTATCCATTCTACCTCCACACAATTATGAAATCAAAACAATCTTTTCATCAAAACAAAGTTAATGAGATACGCTAATCCAAATCAAAACTTTCAAATCACGCAGGATACTCAAAAAAGAGTCATTAGCAGGTGAGAACATCCACCCTAAGAGAATGTCGAAACAGAATATTTTTGGGCGTTACAATTAACCCCCTTAAAGATCCTCTTGTCTTTTAGGTGTATCAGGAAGTTCCCATTGCAACAACTTGAAAGCCCACGCAGCCCATTCAATGACCGTGATGGCGGTCCACAAGGACAGTTCAAAAGCTTTTGCACACCCGTATTTCAAAAATTAAGTTATTAATACACGGAATATAGCACCTGTTATGGTTGGACGTGATTTATGGACAAGATATAATCAGACACATAATTTACGACAACAGGATTGAATGGTTTAAAAATATGTTTTGTTTGATACTTCATTTAAGTTTTTAACGAAATTTAATAACTCCATTTGGTGAATTAAATTAAAACAACTTTAATGGAAATATAATAGAACTAAAATTTAGAACTATACAAAAATTAAATTATACTGTACAAATAAGAAGACTGTGTGTCAAAATTATTGCGATATAGCATTTTCGGTATATATTTTTATTAAACAAACTTTTTCTAGAAAGTGTTGTGAAGCAAAATTGTAACCAGAGTTAGAACAGCAAATTTTTCACTAGAAAGCAAATAGAATAAAACAGTAGAATTATAGAATAGCAAATTGTAAACCCTATAATTTATTTATTTATTTATTTTTTTCAATTTTTACTAGATTATGCACATTTGAAATTACGCCGATTGCAAACACACACAAACAAATATATATATGTTAGTTTTAGTATCACTAATAGAGACGCACCATCATCTTTATCGTTAGAAAATTTTAATTCTGCCTCCTTAACCAGGAATCTGTCCAGACATTTTGCGAAAGGTCCGTTTTTGTAAAATTGTGAAAAAGTTACTCGTAATTTGTGAATATAAAATAAGCGTTAAGTCACATTCTTTCAACCAGGGTACTGTTTTTGTAAATTTGTGCAAATAGGGTCCTGTTATTGCAAAAAACCTTTTCAATGAGTTTTTAAATTGTAAAGACTTACTGTAAAATTATAATTAAAAAAAAATTCAATTTTAAAAAATAAACAGCAATTGCTGCTACTAAATTAGAGATGCAACATACAAATATTTGGTATTTAGCCTATACTGTTGAACGCAGAATATTCATTTCGGACTAATAATGGAAGAAGCGTCAGCCGAGGACAAAACTTAGTTCGTTTACATCTGTCTTTCTCTCCCCCCCCCCTTCCTGAGAAGGGTTTATTCGATTAACAAAACAATAATGAAGATAAACAAATTTGTGAAGAATCCGTTTTTAAGTTAAAATATTTTGTGAAGGGTCCGTTAACGGACCCAAATTTTTTCTAAACAGACACCAGCTTAACTAACATTATCTGCACTTCCATACGCTGGTACTGATTAATTGCCTTACATTAATTAATAGTTAACTCAAAGGCAATTTCTCAACATATTTCATGCAGATGGTATTCAGGTATTAAGAAGCAATTTCGACAGTTTTTTTTTTAATATTTTTTTATTTAAAAAACATATTTTATACATCATTGGGCCAAATGTAAAGATGCACAAGATAGGAGTATTAAAATGAAATTGCAAAATGTCAAAATAGTAATTAACTTCATCACAATAATGCTATTAGAAATATCAATCATCTATATGATAAGTTTACATCGGTTAATAAAGCATTTTAAAAGATACGTCCAAATATTAAAAAAATAATAATAATAATGACTGATTTCGAATTTGCAGACTAGTAATTTGAACAAAAGCTTTGCAGTAATTCAAGATGTAGAAGCGATAATAATTTTTGAAGATCATAGAAGTTTCAAGAAAGAAAAAAATTGAACTACCAAGTTGAACGATGCGAGAAAAGGAAGAGAAAAACCACTACGATTTCATACATATCCAATCTTATGCATCAAAAACCCAGTCACCCGCATTACCAAAACAAATCCCGGCCCAAAATGCCAAAAGCACATTCCCAATCAAAGATACCAGATGGAGGAATTCTTTTCCACGTCCCGTCATCTCCATCCTCCTCTTGAGAATCCACCTCCTTCCCCCATTCCCATTTCGAGGACATCGACCGATGCTGAAGAGGAATTTCATAACAATAAACATCGAGAGGCAGTTATTGAGCTCCCCTCGCGCCTTTCTGAAGATTCGAATTACCATCCATCAGACAGAAGATGCGGATGAGCATTCCGGGATGCGGAGGAGCAAAGGATGGTAACGACATGCTCTCCGGGTAATTACTGGAGATAAACGCACTCCCTGGGTAGCGCCCCTTGGGTCAGGATGCTGGAGAAGAAGAAAACAAGATGTCAGGGGTGTCCGGTAAAAGGAAATAGATGTCATCGTCTGGGAAGGATGGGCGTCCGATGCCCAATGACGTCTCCTGTTTTCCTATTGGTCTGCATCGCATTAATTTGTCCCGATAGTAGAGTATTTTCTGTCAGTATGTCTATAATAAGCTACAAAGAGTTTGTGATAAAGATTTTTCGATCGACACATGAACAGTGGAAAATTGCAAGATGATTACAGGTAGAAAGTCTTGACATTGACGGTGGTCGTAACAATTATAATAGAAGATAAGAATTGAGTTTTAACGAAACCAGCATAGCTACTAACAAACTAAAAAAAAAAAAAAAAAAAAAAAAAAAAACTAACGAAAAAGGGACTAAATTTTTCTCATGAAAAAATAACATGGCAGGATAATTATTATACGTATCTTTGCTTCCATACGAACAAGTAACTGTATAGACGAAGAAAATTACAAGGAACATAATTATATACATAAGGAAAATAATTATTATTCGAAAAATATTTTAAGACTTCTTTTATCTTTATTGATTAACAACCAGCGTCAAAAATCAAATGCTTAGACTTAGAATCGTTATAGTTACTCAGTACCCAGGCCTGCTGGGCTCTCACTATTCATCGGATCTGACATAACACAATGATAACGACGTGGCTAGGAGGTATATAGTCGAGTATAGTTTATCTAAAGTAAGAACTCCCCTAGCCACTCGTCTGGACCAGTGGCGGTGACTACGGCAACCAGCGAGAGAAAGGTAATCTTTTCCTTCGGTCTATTGTGTTAGCCCTAGAGTGAAGAGACGCTACCCTCCCTGAAATGCGTTATTCTTGGTTCCATAGTAGCAGACGGCCTTAGACTTTGTCTACAGCAACAGCTCTCCCAGCCACAAACTATATATGGACGGAACAAACATAAATATAAAAAAAAATCACAATATAGGTGCATGGCCATTGTTATAGGACTACAAAAATTTGACTCAAACAACCATAAAATAACTGTCAGTGGTTCCGAGAACCAGTAATCAAAGTACGGATATGTTTTTGTTTATTTCGTTGCTTTAGTATTTTGGTCACTAAAAAGTGGTTTAGTAATTTAAAGTATAGGGGGGAATAAGAGTTCAGTTAAACCAAGAGTAAACAATCAAATTCAAAATAATAAAAAGCTTCTTTTTTTTCTTCCTATTTATCAAATTGATATTTTGAGGGGGGAGGGAATTTCATCACTTGATATTTATTTTCATCTAAACCAATGCTTTAAAAATTGTTTTAAATTACCACATAGTTTAAAGAAAATTTGCCATGAAAGCTTCCTCACTCGGTATAGTATCCTCTTTAACACGTTGAATGCCATGGGGGTCACCGGTGACCTGCACTGAGTTTGTTCGTAGCTCCACGGGGGTCAGCGGTGACCGGCGAAGCCAAAATTATTAGAAACACCTAATTCGAGTCAATTTTTAATGCTTTTAATTTTCTTATATTATTATCGTTACTAAAATGGTTTGAAGAAATTAATGCAATACATACTGAGAAAATCATTTTAGGCATCCGTGTAAAATTAGCGTGGCATTCAACGTGTTAAAACACGCAAGCTCTTCAACAACACAAACTTGGTTTAAATATGAAAGTATATTTTTGTTAACAGTTCATGATCAAAAGTATATCAAATATTTTAATGAAACAACAAAAGAAGTATTACAAACAAGTCTTCATTTCCAATCTTAAATAAAAGTCTGATTTAACAGAATCGGAAGAAAAATAAAAACTTGTCTTATTCGCACAATAAAATCATTAAAAAAAGGAACTTCTCAAAGAAGATCAAACGAATTCGATAACTTTAAAATAACAGAAAATGATAAAGAGGTACTTCAACTTTATATTTACAAAACTAATTCACCTTCTCCCTCAAAACCTCCTCATATATTATCATCAAAAATAGATAAGATTAAAGGATGAATTATTAGTGCTGATGTATGATTATATAAATAGACTGACTTATCTATGTACTTTATGAATGGAAAGACGTTAAGGCAAACAACCATTTACCCAATGTCATTTCATTTGAAAATACTCTAAATTCATACAGAGGTTAAACTCTCCAAAAGTTGAAATTCTTCAAATTTTTTTTGAAGTGAAACTTCTTATGCGACTTCCAACAAGGTTGCGTTAAATGTTTAACGCTACCGTTATCATGGAAACTTGATTTCTATTTACGTTCGTTGAGCGCATGAGGTAAGAGAAAAACATAGTAGGTAATATTGGCGTTAAAGAAAACAACGCGATATTTTTTTTAAATTCGCCAAGAATACCTTACTGAAATTTAGAACATTTAGAAATAAGCTGATTTCTTAATATAATTTTTTTTTTAAATATATTTTATTATTAATATGTTTTAACTAAGCGAAAAAAATTTTAAATGAAACAAAGTATTGTATTTAAAAAGTTAATAAGTATATTTTTTTATTAAATACAATTAAAAAAATACTTTGATGCACATAGATACTCTGCTTTAGATACTTATTTTTCTATGTTTTTTTTTTATTTTTGCCGGTTATTATTTTATAAGTGAAACTTCTAATGCGACTTCCAACAAGGTTGCGTTAAACGTTTAACGCTACCATGGAGGGGGTATGAAAGCACTGTTGCGTTAAACGTTAAACGCTCCTGGGGAGGGGGAATAGAAAGAGACAGAGCGAGAGTGAATGCATGGCACTCGAACGCATGCGCGTAGAAAATGATAATTAAAAGATGCGATCAAATGTGAATTGTAAGCAATGTTAATAAAGTTTGTCTTAAAGAAACAATATGATTTCACTAAAAATCAATTTCTACCCCTTCCTATTTTCATTTCCAAATTACGAAGTTTCACTTCTTCCGGGCGGAGGGACTCCACCCACTACTTTTTTTTTAAAAGTTAATTGAATAAGTTTCTCAAATGCGCAAAAAAAGGAAACGAAAAGAAACAACCTTAATAACTCTTGATTTAATGATCGGATTTTCACTAGGACTCCAACTTAGTTGTTCGAAGAGGGTGAATTCAAATACGCTAATTAATTTTTGCAGACCATAATTTAAGTAACGAAATCAGACACAGAAAAGTACTTTCTCTGAATAAACGTAATTTTTTGTTGTTGCTGGATTTGGATTTTTTACTTTCAAAATATAGGAAGTAGCCGTAATCTTACCAACTCATTCCCGAAAAGTTGGTCAGGAGAGCGGTTAAAAATTTGGACCCTTTTCATGTTAATTTTATTTTTCGGGTAATTCCCCATAACTCGAGAACTTTTTAAGCGAATTGAAAAAATTTTGAACACAATTATAAAATTCGTTAATCCAAATATAATTTCAAGCAAAAATTAAGTTTTAATAATTATTTATTATTCTTTTATTATATTTTATTTAATAACAGTCAAAAACATTTTAATAGTAAGGTAAGCAATTTTTTACCTCATTTCAAAGAATGTAATTTTAAATAGCAAAATACAAAATTTTAACGAAATCAGTCGAAAAGTTCCTGAGAAATCAAATTTAAAATTTACGACTTTTTTTAAAAATTAATTTCTTAGAAACTATTCAACCGATTTCGCATAAATTTTGTATTTTGCCATATATAAAATCACATTCTTTAATAACGGATTTTATAAATTGGGAGCAAAAATTTTTCGGTTTGATCATTAAATTCTTGAGATATTCCGAAAGACGCAACTAACTTTCGACTGCTTTCCTGGCCAAACTATTTTGAACATATTACAAGATAGGAGATATTTCCTACATTTTGGGGATTCGAAATTCAAATCCGTCGAAAAAAATAAATGTTTATTCAGTGAAGGTTCGTTTTTGTACCTGGTTTCATAACGTTAAATATCGTTTTCGAAAATTAAATAGCATATTTGAGATCACCCCCTCGAGCTATTGAGTTCAAGTCTTAGTACGTGAAAATCTGATCATTAGATCAAAAGTTATTCAGGAAGTTTTTTTTTCCCCCCTTGCCAACTGTACATCATAGTCCTAGTTTTTATGAGATATATCCTCCGTAAAAAAAAAAAAAATTCAAGTTCCTCTCCCAATGTAATAAACTTGTTAACGAGAATTTAAAATTTTCAAATATTTTATTTTTATCCTCTAATATTTTGTATTCTCATACAAAAAAATATAGTAGAACTTGTTTATTACGATTTAGAGTGATTTAAGGTTGAACGAGAAAAATTTTAATAAATAGTTAGTTTAATATTAAAAATCTCAGGGTTGAAACCCTATTATTAAGAACATATCTCGGGTTTAAACACTTGCGATGGAAGTATGTGCCACTTACATCAAAATACTTTTGTCACAAAATCACCAACGACATGCTGTACGCGTCGGCAGGCAATAGAAAAAGAAGAAAAAGCCCGTGGTTCGTATCAGGGAAATCTAAAAGATAGTTTATCTTAGTTAGTTTACCTAACCGATGAAGATAGTTAATCTAACCGATTTATTTAAGGCATCGAAAACTCTACACGTTTCAGCGAGTTGAAGTCGACTGTTTTAGCGAGAGCAAGTGGTCAACAAGTGGTTTGGACAAGTGGTTTAACAAGCGGGAGTGGTACTCGAAAATTATATTATTGAAGCAGTCAGAAAAAAATACAATGTTAGTAATACATAAATAAAGCTTAGAATCAGGGTTGCAAAAAACCCACCTACCCACTCTGAAAAACCCAGTAAAACCCACCCTAAAGTGCGTTTTACTGGGTATTTCTAAGATTGATTTCTTTTTTATCCTCTGTTACATTAAAGAGCTATTCTATTGAAATATATATGTAGTCTAGCCTAAAAAGAATTTACGTATAGTGAAAAACTAATTGTGTTGGAGACTGGAGAGTCACCTTGCAGACTAGGTTTAACAGTATGGCCATTGATTATTCCGCGCTATTGAATCACTTTCTATGCAAATAAAAAAAAAATTCCTCAAATATTTTTTAAGATTAAAATATAAATAAAAAGTAATCCTGTGTTAAAATAAGTTTCAAATGTGTGATGTATATGAGATCATATAACATTTTGTATCGTGATGTCAGAAGAAAACTTTTTTCAGACTTTTGCATCAATTTATTTGTATTAATTATTAATCAAGTCAATTTTTAAAATTAAACTTAATTATTAATATTAAAATAAGCTTTTTTAAAGTAAGGTATTTATTCCTGCCCTCTTTTTTGAAAAAAAAAAAAAACCCCATTAAAACATGAAAAACCCAGAAAAGCCCATTAGAACCCAGAAAAACCCACCCGGGTTGGGTTTTTCTAGAAAAACCCGGGTTTTTTGCAACCCTGCTTAGAATAGAGTTTAATTAACTGAATTATTGCTTCCCCCCCCCCCCTTTAAGATCTTTAAAGAACACCCCCCCGATCGACGTAACTGCACTGCGTGTTCGTAAATCATCGCATGTTAAATGTAGTATTATCTGGCCGTCAACACAGTTAACTTTGTTGTCAGCGAAGCAGTACTTAACAATAAATAGAAACTATAAATAGATATATTAGAGATAAATAAAACGGAACGGAATAACTTCATGCAAGTTTAAAAATCTCTCAACAGAACTTTGAAGGGGGGGGGGGAAACGTAATTTTCTCAACAGAGCAACAATATTAAGCCCTGCCTCCACCCAAACATAAACCCAATCCAACAAATAACATCCTTGTTAAAACATCCAACAAAAAAAAAAGAAGAAATACACACAAGTTTGCTGCTTTTGGCGCAACATCCTTATCTTTTTCTCCTCCATATTTATTACACTATTTGAAGGAAAAAATGGAATATGTCATGGTCTGTCATCACGCTATATGTCACGTGACAACATCGCGAAATTGTAAAGGGGGGAGTGGAAAGAGGCAACAAAATGGCGTCTACTCATAGGAATGATAAATAATAGTGTTGGCCGCTAGCGTCCGCATTAACGGTCATAAAAACATGTTTTCTTTTATTTATTATTGTGTTTTCAAGACTTTTCTTCCCATGGCTATTAATCACAAAGAGCTTACCGCTCAACCAAATGATCATTCAAGTCCGATTTCAGAAATTGTACCCTTTTAAGCCCCGTTTCCAGACATAACGACCACTTCCCAAAACCAAACCGCAGTAACCGAAATTTTATTCATGCGATCTTTTAACATTCGATAGAAACAAGAAAACATACTATGCGATAATATTAATCTTTCTTTACTTCGAATGTTCGTTATTATTGATATTCAATGATCACAGAGAAAGAATGGTTTACGGACGGGTGTCCGACTGCAGGACCTAAGATCCCTAATTTATGAGAAATCTCCAAACGAGACCAATTATTCTTAGTTAAATTTAAAAAACTAGAAAAAATTATTTTTAGAAAATGTTCTGTAAGATGTATTTAGGACAGTTTCTGGGAAGTTCAGAATTTCAGTTTTAGTTCAGAATTTCTGGGTAGAAGGCAAACGTAATTTAAACGAAGTGTCTTAGAATTTTAAAGAAGTTGAATTTAATTTAAATGCGTCACATAAGTCAGAATTTAGATTGTATTTAATCATCTTATTTTAGAACTTATTTTAGTCTCAGACTATATTATATTATACAACATGGTTTAATTGGTGTTTTCTTTCTAATGGCATTCTCTGCCATCTTCAGCATTAACATAGAGGGCGCTGGCTGAAAATATTATTAACTTGACTAACATTCAAGATAACTGCGGCTCACTCACAGCAATTATAAAAATGGTTATGGCAATTATAATAATAATTATATAGTGAGCCGTGCTGACTCAAAAGATAGAGAGTTCGCCTTCCAATCAGGTGAACCGGGTTCGAATACAAGCAATGGCTAGTTGATGCGAAAAAGTTTTAAAATGATAAGTGCTGCAAGTAAAACTAGCTTTTTACATAAAATAAAAATTTTAAAAATAGTTCGATCGTTTTTAACCTCAATTACATCCAATCAGAATTTAACAAAATAAACACACTTCAAAATAAAAAAAAAAATACAAAAAAAAAAAAAAAAAAAAAAAAACTAATAATACATAACGAGGGCAGACGTTTGAGAAAAGAACCAGTTTATTTATGTAGGAGAGTTAGCATCAGACTCTTCAAAATACAGGAGACTCCAAAATGCGAAAAAATTTTAACTTATTTCAAATGAGATAAAAAAAAATTTAAAAAAAAAAAAAAAGCAGATTCAGAACTGTTACGAAGCACAATAAAAAAAAATAATAACGAAGAAAAATAATTTAAGCTGTGTGTGATAAGTGCCAACTTTCAACACTTTTTGGAAAAATTTCTTTTAGTGTTTCTTAAGTTTATGCTTTAATGTATGATTTTTCACATGTAAATTTGATTTTAAAATTATATTTTTAACCACTACATGTAAATGATTCAAAAGTTCATATGATTCTGGCAAAATAAACCAAATTTCTGAAAGTTTTAGTGAGTGATTATCTACCACTCGATAAAATATTTTACAGTACTGATTACAATATATTAATCAGTAGTTGGTAGCATTGATAAGTTAGTGAAATCTAAAAGAAAGCTTTGGCACGAGATAGCCTAGTTGGTTGTAGGATGTTGGGCTCATGTCCAAGAAGTCGTGAGTTTGACTCCCACTGGCCGAAGACTCCCGGACAGTAAACGGGTCACTGGTGCACGTCAAATCTGTCGGGTCATAAAGTCCATCATGTTCCCGTAACAAATCATACCACTGGGGGTACTGAATTGGAGATTGATCGTTCTTTGGTTCAAAGTCATAATTACAATCTGTGGATGGATGAATGGATGTAAAATTGGGTACGCCTTATAAACGGGTTGTACCGTTGTATGGTTGAAATAATATTCTTGGCCAGAGATGGCGCCACTGAAAAACAAGAAACGCACCCTCTGCCTTAAATACGCTTAGTTCCACCAAGCAGACTAGTTGGATTGGCAAATGGCATTAGAAACAGAAAGTTTAGTAAAAGGTGAAAAAAGAAAGTTTCAAGTAAAATTTCTTCGAATAAATAAATTTAAAAAAGAAGGAAAAAAAAAGAGAGAAAGAGCTCTCTGATTTATGATGAAGCATTTATTTCAAGTCTTAAAAGAAACAAAAAATTTATCTCTTTTCTCTTACCTAGGAAATCTGCAATTTACCTAGATAATCTGCAATTTACCTAGATAATCTGCAGGTTACCTACTAGATACTCGTTATAGTGAAAATAAGATCTTTGGAACAACAGCTACGTTTCTGCTCGCTTAAACTAACATGACGTTTTTTTTTTTTTTTTTTTTTTTTTTGTGCTATTTAAAACACCCTGTTAGTACAATCAACACATTAGATGATAGAATCAATCACAACTTTACAAAATACAGTACAAAGCATCAAAATGTTACAAATATTGATTAAGGAAATCATCCTAATGAGATCAATTCATTTTTCAATAACTAAACACATCAAGTCAATAGAATAAAATAAGTTGACAAATAAGACATTACAAGTTGACAAATAAAAACAACAAATAAGTTATAATGAGAGAAACAAACTTTTGACCGTTAATGCTTATCTAGGGAGATCACGGAATCACTTAGTAAATCTGCAGATGTACATTGCTTTCGAGCTGCAACGATAGCAGATGCATTTTATCTGAATAACAAAGGTAATGAGACTGTCTTTCGAAAGGCTCTGTTGTCGAATGAAATGATGCTTTTTCGCGGAGAATATGCTATTTTGATAACTAATGATAACTGATGAGAGTTTAAAAAGTTACTCTGCCATGCAATTGAAAAACAAACGTAAACGACAAAAAATTCAAAATTGAGATTTTTATATAGTTGGCATCTTTGCATGCTAAGCTACATATAGGGCAAAAAAAAAAAATTTCAAAATTTTTTTTTGTTTTATCAGTTATTTGAAATTCCATTTTAGCGTTCATGGTATTAGCAATCGAAGGAAAATAGTTGTCAAGTCACTTTTATCGGAATCAATCGTAAAGCACTTTTGAATTGCGCGGGAGTACACATTACAGTTAAGTCAATTTTAGCATATCTTTAGCTAGTGCCCTCTTTTGTTTATTCTGAAAATGGCGCAAAATGTCAACATGGAGAAAAGCCGCAATTTTGTAAAATTGAAAAGCGTTAGTGGTCTAATCTTTTTAATATTTAAAAACCTACTTCAATGCTGCTGTATCTCGGTTCATAAAAATTTGCAAAAAATGGGAAAAAGGCATTGAGTTTGATAATTTTCATCAAGGCAGAGAAATGACGCCAAATTGGCGAATTTTTAAAAAAATTAATAACTTTTAAAATATTTCAGTTATTTGTTCGTTCTAACGCCCAGATAATTCCTTACAGCCAGATGGCATATTCGGCTTAAAATTATGGCATGGCTGCAAACGTAAGGCACTTAAACTAATGGCTTTTTTATTTTCCTTGGCTAAAAAACTTAAAAAAGCTTGATAAACGACTGAATATACGATATTTCCATGCCACAAAATAATGCCAAGCAACTTATACTTTCACATTAAAAATTTCATTATTAAAAAAAGAAATTTTACAATGATAAGCGTTGCCAAAGACACTATTTTTTTACATCATTAAAAAAATTCTTTACCTCAATTACATCAGATCAGGATTTACACCAGATACACACACCAAAAATAAAGTTTACAATATATTATGAAGTCAAACGTTTGTGAGAAGAACCTGATTAATTATGCAAAAGACTTATCATTCTCTTCAAAAATGCAAAATAATGTTAGCTTACTTAGGTGAAACAAAAAAAAAGAAGCACTTTCAGAACTGTTTAACTTCCGAAAGACACAATAAAAAAAATAAAAAAACGAAGAAAAATAGTTTAATTTAAGCTGCGTGTGACTATGATAAGTCAGTGTAATCTAAAACAAGGGCAAGAAAGCTTAGCAAAAGGTGGAAAAAGAACGTTTTGAGCAAAATTTCTTCGAATAAAAAAAAAAAAAAAAAAAGTCTTCCGATTTATGATAAGACATTTATTTCAAGTCTTAAAAAAGTAACAAAAAAATTTGAAAGGGAAAAAAAAAAAAAAAAAGAGGAAAACGATTTACCACTACTACGAGGTTAAAATGGCAACGTTTGGGGGACGGTTGTCATAGCAACAGATTTCTTTTCCGTAACAACACTTCAGCGTTTCTTTTAAAATAAAGTAAAAAAAAAAAAAAAAAAAAAAAGGGGGGGGGGAGAACCCATAGAATTCAAGAAGCTTGTTTACGCAATGGACGACAATGAAGGGGCAAAATTTGCATAGAAGCGCTTTTAACAAGGAAAGTTCGTAATAACGATAATGGTCTTCCAGACAGTAAATGGGGAGACAGTTTTTCTAAAAGGAAACTCATCTAAAAAAAGAAACAAAAGTTTTGATATATTCTTTAGAACCCTTTTTAGCTGGTACAATTTAACCCCTTCCCTGAAAGAAAAGAAATAGAGAATAAAGATTTTTGCTAAAACATCTGATGCTATCGACTCACAATACCAGTTCTTATATCAAAATTCTGAAAGTTATTTGTAACTTAAACTACTGCTACTACTTTACTAATTTGTTCAAATACACAATTTTCTTTACAAGCCGCAATTTAGAAGAGAAAAAAATGGTCCCATGGAAAGCGATCGTAAATTATGCGATGTTAATTTCAATTTTTGTGTATTTCGTATAATTAGTGTAAATTAAATAGCTTTTGCACACAATTATAAAACTCGCTTTTCTAGAGACATAAGTTAGAAATAAAGTTTAAAAAAATATATCACAATGTACTTTTCATTTAATTATTTTTTCGCATTAAAAGTTCCACTTTAACAGTTTAAGTACCTAACACTTTTCCTTTCGAGAAGATTCCTATTTGATATACGAGTGATATCAAAATTTGGCAAATCGATACTAATGAGATTTGAGGACAATTTTAATCAACAAATAAAACCAAGAATTAAATATAAGATTTAAATATAAAATATATAGTGCACATATAAACACAGATTTCTGAAATGGGAAAAAAGCTAATTAGCATACCAAAAGAAGCTAAATCCATAACATTATTTTCCTTACCTGAAATACAAAGAAAAGCAAATTTAGTATTTTAAATTACTTGATCACTTAATTGTTAATAGCCTAATAATCTTTTTGAAATTTATTTAAGCAAACCAAATCAGTTTTTATAATAATAAAATCAAATGTTTATCCTTATCTATGTGCGTCTCTCTTTAACGGATTCTGAACGGATTATTCTAGCGTTATTCTATCATTTTGAAATTTGTACAGTGTGTGTGGAAAGGAGCGGTTTTAGCCTCGATCCTTAAACTCGTTCAAAAATTTCAAAAACTAAAAATGGTTTGGGAAAGAAGTTTAAAAGATGGAATTTCTCATTGGTTTAGAGCTAGCGCCATTCATATAAATGAAACTGCAAACGATTTTAAAGATAGCGTCTGTGATATTTGCTTGCTTATAGCTCTCATAACTCAAAAAAGAAGTTTATTACGCGTTTTTAGAAATTTTATTATTTTCTATTTAATAAGTCAGGTAAACTCAATGATCAACGTGTGCGTGGTAGCATTGATCGTTCACATAGATCGGTACAGTTAAATTATAATTAAATCGGTACTAATTATTATTAATAATAATCCAGTCTTTTCGTAACGTGAAAAAAAACGCCCATAAATAGCATTGCTCAATTTACATTTGCACGGTATTCTCTAAACTTTTTTTTTTTTTTTTTTTCAAAAAAGGGGACATTTTTCAGTATTCCTTACACCGAAAATTTTCCTTACTTTCCTAGAAACAAAATATGGATGCAAAAAAGAAAGATTCAAAAACAAACACTTTTTAAAAATTCTGAAAGAAACAAATTTTGTTTGCTGTGTCGTTCAAAAAATTTCCTCCATAATTTGAAAAAAAAAAAAAAAAAAAATCTACTTTTCTAAGGAGGCAGTTAAAAAGTTAAAGGACCAGTCATAATCTTTAATTTCAAGCTGCCTCAATTTGAACCTGTGATGACATAGTTTTTTCGGCCACTCAGAATTTTCCTTGATCTTATAAGACGCTGGATCCGTTTATATCCCAGTCTCCATACCTCGCTCCACAACCGCCCAACGACTTCTTCAACTTTCCTTAGAGAGCAATCAGAACCACTAAGTGCGGTGAAATGATCAGATTTTGAAAAAGATAATTGAAATCCGTCTCAAACCTTGGTAGACTCGATCTACCATATCCATGAAGCGGCGGTGTTAACAACTGAAAAAGAATTATAAGAACCATGTAGAAAATTCGGGAGTTGAAACCACAAGAATTTCCTTATCGAACACAGTATATAAGTATGCATTACGGGAAGAAATCGGAATGAAAACATCAATTTAAATTGATACAGAAATCGACAACCCGGACATTCCATCTTATCCCTCCTACACATCAGACATCGATCTTTCTCCCCCGACATCAACATTCCTTCAGACGATATTTATTCAGACACTGACTGGATAACCATGTTCGAACATTGGTATGGAAATGGGTTCTCTCACAGAAAAGCTTTTCCATCGACCCCCATCCCCCCTTATTCCCCAAAAGCGAAAATGCAAGTTTAAGTTGAGTCAGCAGATTCCTTTCAAATGGATGTTAGGACTCAGATCCCAAAACGTAAAAAAAAAAAAAAAAAAAAAATGGGAGATAGGCTTATATTTATCATTCTCAAGATATCAATGTTTTTTTCCCCACCCCTTTTTAGAAATAAGTGTCTCGTCTACGTTAAAAGTTTGAATCATTACTTGTGCTCCAGAAAAGCTGTGGGATAAAAAATAGAGATAGAGCGATACAAAATATTACATCGTCCTCCTGGGACCCGAGCGTTAAGTAATGGCAAAAAAATTTAACTTTCTACCTTTTTTTTGTCGGTTAGTAGAAAGTTAACTAAAAAATGAGATAAAATATTTTAAAAAATTCCTCGAATTAAACTTTTAACTTTTTTAGTTATTTTTCAACTAATTAAACTTAGTTAATTTTATTCGGTTGAATTATTACATGAAAATGTTAATTTTGATCTTTTAACTTTCTTTGCATGTCGTAGGATATTCCTATGATTTCTTCATATATTTTGCTTATGAAGCAAGTTATTATCGTTAAGTTTAAATAACAAGTTAGTTCAATTCAATAGTTTTGAATAATAAGATAGTTGAATTCAATAGTTTTGAATAATAGGATAGTTCAATTCAATAGATTTGAATAATAAGATAGTTAAATTCATTAGTTTTAAATAATAAGGTAGTTACTTGCATTAGTTTTGTATAAGATAGTTAAATCAGTTAAGTTTGAATAATAAGATATTTATATGCCATAATACTGTCCAAAGGGTTGCTTGAATCTAATTTCGTATAATTTTTCAGTGTAAAAAAGAACACTAAAAACTCCAACACACGAGTTTAAATCCAAATATAATTTTACATAGACAATCACCTTTTAAAAGTACGCAAACTGAAAAGACATGATTTTTGTGTTTTTTCGCAAAAATCTCTAGTAGAAAGAAACACGTTCCATGCAAGTTCAGAAAAAAAAAACGAACAGATTTTGCGCAAGTTAACAAGAAAAACGACCTTTCACAAAAAAGACTAAACAAACCACTGAATTTTAAGATTAAAGAATAAATCAAATAAAGCTTCATACATTTTTGCACCATTCAACCTTTAACGGTCAGAAAGAATTTCAAGTTTACTTCTTACCAGGTATATGATTAATTGTAACAGCTAACAATAAAGGAGAGTAGCTTAAATCATACCACCTTTCATATTTGGTTTTTTTTCAGCCACAAATCATTAACTATTACAATTGGAATACTTTAATAATAAAATACATTTACTCAGCTACTTATATTCTTTTTATTTTTTGGTAATGATATTTGCACATTTAGTTCTAAAAATTTAATTATTTTCGCAAGGTCTGCAGGTGGTACGATTTAAGTAACCGGTTACCCAATTCAGTACACCTGCTCCCTCAATCGCACCAACTGAAAAATATTGAGTAATTATGATAAAGGGAATAAATAACCATTTTTAACACAAAGCAATAGTTTAATAACGTAATAAGAAATGTGATATTAAATTTTTTAACTGTTACCAAGTACAGTAACAGTATTATAAGACTAAGAAATGTCGACAGCGAGCTTTACGTGCTACAAAATTCAGAGGCCTCTATCTCGCCATCTTGGATTTTAAGGGTAAATTTTTAATTTCTGTTTTCTCTGTACTTTTTTGCATTTGACAAACTTTCGATGATATAGTATTATTAGACAGCACAATACCTTTCAAAAAAGGTAGAAAATGGATGGTTGACTGAATGAAAACAATAACAAACTTCCGAAAACAGTAAAAAATTTAGAAGACTTCCTGTGTATCCCTCCGCTTATGCTATGCTTACGAAGCGTTGTGTGAACAGGCTTAATATTCTAACAAGTTTTTTCATTTTTTTTAAATTTTTTTTTTATCGTAATTTGTGTTTTAACTTACCCGTAATATCACTGTTTATAAGAATTTTCTGTAATTTATAAATTCTAACAGATCGTTAGCTTAAATCAAATTCAGAAAAATTAATATCACAGCATAAATAAAGCGTAAGGTTTGCCATGTTTAGCATGTTATCTCTTGTTTGGCTGTACTTGTTTAAAATATTGCCGTTTGTTATTTTTTTGATAGTATCATAACGCGCTTGCGAAGTCTTCCTAATTAATTGGTTGAATGTTTAGTTAAAATTTAAATAGAAAGAACGCGTTAGATTGCAAACACAACAAGTATAATATTATTGGATGGCGCGCTTTTACAGACTTAATACGTTACCTCTGAATCTGCATGGAAGTTACAATTTAGACAACTGCGTAACGTTTTAAAAAAAGGCTATTTCAAGCCTCAAACAATAGTTAGCTGTCAAAAAAAAAAAAAAAGTGAAACGTAACAGATTAAGTTGTTTAATAATTATATGGTGCATATATATCTAGCTATATCCTCACACAGGACGTTCAAAAATTACATAGGAAGCTTGTAAAATCGATTAACTTAATGCTATTTTTTCGAAGGCTCCGACCTCATATGAAATTATGCTTTTTGCGAATAATATGCTATTTGTATAAACGCTGTAATTTTATAACAGTTACTCGTGATAGTTGAGTCAAGTTTAACCTATTTAAACCCAGCGCTGTCTACGCTTATTTTGAAAATGGCACAAAACGTCAATATGGAGAAAAGCAACAGTTTTGTGAAAATTAAAAGCACTTATGGTTAAATTTTTTGATATATAAAAACTTACTCCCAATGCTGCGTTATCTTGGCTCTTAAAAAATTTCACAAATTGAGAATAAGGCAATGATTTTGATAATTTTCATTTAAGTGGGAAAATGACGCCAAATTGGCAATTTTTTAAAAAAATTAATAACTTCTGAAATATTTAAGTCATTTGTCCGTTCTAAAGCCCAGATAATTCTTCAGGGCACGATTATCGCTCATGGGCTGCAATAGAGGCACAACTCAAAAAATCATGTTTTGAGATAAGCGAGTTTTAAAGTTTTCACTGCTAAGGGAAATGCATAGGAAATGCTTTAGTTTGCTTAAACGAAGATAACCTTCAAGTTTAATTATGAATTGTGCAAGTATTGCTGCTGAAAATAATTGTCATACTTACACCTGTCCTTAGTACAAAACGCGTGTTTTTGAGTTGTGCCACTATTGCAGCCAGTTAAAATCATCGCATTGTTTCAAGTGTAAAGCACTGTGACTTTTATTTTTTATTTTTCTTGGCGACAGAGCTTCGAAAAACAGAGTCAATGGTTTTATTCTGTTGTAGAATATGTTCTGTTGCGTAATATCTTTTTAAATAAAAACTAAACACAAGTACACCTCTAATTGATTATTCAGCATGGATCTCCCCGTGAAAAAGACTTCCTAATTAACCCGTTAGAGAGCGCTGTCTATCCAATGCTTCTTTAGAAATCAAAGGTGATAGGATTTGGGAGGTGTACAATTCACGGCCACTTCCTCTACTGATTAATTATAATTAATTTCAAGTGTGACAAAAATAAATATACTAAAAATAGAATGATTTTAGCCATCATATAAGTGGCATTGAATCCAATGCGTAAAAAAGACCATGCCGCTTATATGGCGGCATTGGTCCATTAATAATTAAAAATCTATATATTAACACAAAAATTTCAAACTGAAAACATCATGAGGTTTTTAAAGATTCGCAAAGCTTTATTATTTAAAACCAATTCAATTCAAACATATCCACACGAGCGAAAATTAGATAGAGCGTAGGGAAATCTCATAATTACCGATTTCAAAGAAGAAAGAAAAGAAAAAGTCGATCTTGATGAAGAGCAATCGCATTCTTAGAACTAATGGAAAGTAGAAGATAGAGAGAGAGTGAACAAAGAAGAAGACTAATCAGAAACAATAGACTTATGCTTGGGTCCGCAGAGTCCAAAAGTGATGGATGGTGGCCAGAACATGGGGAGTTATGGACCCGAGGACCATTTCCGGAGAGAATTAGCCACGCTTCGTTTGGTATAGGCATTCTGCAGATAAAAAGGCTCCTCCGTCCATCCATAAGGTTAACATTTCGTCTTAAGATATACGGCTTCTTCCGAAAAAAGGATTTATGAAGGCAGTTTCTTCCCTCTTTTTTGTAGTAAGGTATTTATGGAATTAAGCGATTAAGAGCGACTTTATTGGGAACATTAATGGGTCAATAAAGTGGAATTTTCATAATCAGCAGTTTGTGTGCATAGACCAAAAGAATTATTTTAATATTATACTAAGTGAAATGTTTCATATTGTTTTATACCCGGCGATGAACAGACCACCCAATTCTGAGTTTACGACTATCAGTGGTCAACTCAGTAGCCTTGCAATTTCGAATTCAACCCAGAAGACAAGAGAATTCTTGGATCAAGCATTGGGACAACCTACACTTCATGGGGGAATTTTTGACGGAACCAACCCGTAATTGCGTTACATGGAGAGAAAAACCACGATAACTTTTCACGGTTAGCCAGTCGGTAGGGGGATTCTAACCCATGGCCCGTCTGCCACAGAGGATAGTTTACGTCGGCACTGTGATCAGTGCAAGATGGAAGCAGAATTCGTATCGTTGTTGCAGCTCCTTCTTGTTGCAGCTTGTACCGTTTATGTAACCAATTCAAAAATACCCAATCCTTTGGATTGGGTATTCCTTTGGATTAGTAGACAAGCGAACTCCTGGTACAAGCATTGGTTAATTCCGCCTTCGTGGTGGACTTGAGGGAAACTAACCCACATTTTCAGTGCGGTGGTTAGTGAAAATCGGGAAGGGGGCAGGATCTAGCCAACATATACAATATGACAAAGTTCGAACTCAGAGGGTTTTATCCTCCTGTTTGTTGCAGAGACAGAATATTTTTTATTAATTTACAGTAATTTCCAAGTGTCCTGTTAATATCAGTTTAGGACGTAAAAACATAAACCCAGATTAAAATGAAAGCAGTTGTCAATCGAATAATTGCATTAAAAATTTAAAACTAACTTTATTGAATTTAACGCTAATAATTCTGAACTAATAATAATATTGAATTTTTTAAATTCGTTTAATTTTGAACGTTAAATACGTTCTTAATGAATTGTGTAAACTACTATGTCCGATTTTCCATTCTTTTTTTTTTCCTCCTGCGATTTTCTTTTTTTTCCTTAAGACCGCGCAAAAATCAACAATTTCAACGAAATTTCTTTTTTTTTTTTTTTTTTTTTTTTTTTTCATTACCTCAATTTTTAATCTCCGATTCTTAGAAATAAAGTTAGAACAGTTTCTTTTTTTTTTTTTTTTTTTTCTTTTTTTTTTTTTTTTTTTTCTTTTTTTTTGTATGCTGATAGACGAAACTGAAATCAGAAGAAAACTAAACTAAAATGTTTTTTTGTTATGCTTTGAGTATTTTAACCTATTTTTTTCCCCCATTTTACATGCATTTTTTGAAGAACGTTGATTTTCGGAAAATTTCTTACGGTAACTTTTTTTTTTTTTAATTTTAAATTTTGTATGTAGATTTCGTAAAATGTAAACGGTGTTTTGAACTA
Source organism: Parasteatoda lunata (assembly GCA_949128135.1). NCBI lineage: Eukaryota > Metazoa > Arthropoda > Arachnida > Araneae > Theridiidae > Parasteatoda > Parasteatoda lunata. Next base: position 18,472,002 of record OX421977.1, read on the forward strand.
AAAGCTAAGGTCTAAGTGACAATTTGTTATTTTTATCGTACTTTAAGTAAAACTATTTAGAATTTAAAATATATATATATATATATATATATATATATATATATATATATATATATATATATATATATATATATATATATATATATATATATATATATATATATATATATTTAGTTTCATTTTATTGTCTTAAAAAAAAAAATATTTTGACCCCCGGTGATGATCAGGAAAAAATAATAATATTTTTCAAAATTTATGCACAATTTCATTTTGTTGCAAAGCTGTTAGTGTGACATGAAAAAATTTAGTTTTTAAGCTACAATTTGTTCTTATTTGAAAAAAATATAACAATTTTTTCAACTTTGCTTTAAATTTGCCATTTTAGAACCTTAGTTTACTAAACATTTTTTTAATGCATAGAAAGATTTTTTTAATGCCAGTTAGATACCTTAAAGTGTGAGAGCATTCATTCCACTTTTCTCTATCAGTTTCTTTAACGGCTGGTGCAAATTTTCGTGCATAAGTTGATTTAATCATTTTCAATCGATCTTAACGGCATTGAACGATGCCCATCTTTGTAGTAAAAATTTCTATTTTTAAACTTGGCATACCAGTCACGAGCAGTTCTTTCCGCATGTCAGTCCCTTCATACACAACGCATTTGTTCCCGAGAAGCTCTTGCACGGCATTCCTTGATTAAAAGCAAAAGGAAGGATATGTCAAAAATACTTTTTTTTATTTAATATGACATTCCCTTTAAATTATCTGATTATTAACATAAAACAACTAAGGAAAAAAAAAACTTAGATTTCGGTGGAACAAAATATCCTCTTACGTTAGACATTATGCCAAAAAACATTTAATGACAAGTGGCAAGTTAAAATTTGAACGAAAGAAAAGAAAATGGGGGGAAAAAAGGCAGTAACTTAGTTGCCAACACATTATAATTCAAATATTTTTGATTAAAATATTCTGGAATTATACAAACTTATTTCGAAATCTTTTAGACTGGTGCTTAAGGTTTCTTTTTTATTATGTTATTTCTTTTTTGCCCTTAGCAAAAAAAAAAAAAAATTTTTTTAAAATATGAATCAAGTATCGCTCAGAAACTTTAAAAATTACGATTTAAGTGCATAGCTATTATTGGTTTAAGGAGTTTTTTTCTTGCCCCGGAAGGCTTTTATTATTTAGTTTGATGAGATTATTTTCATTGTAAGTGTCTTCTAAAAAGAATTAAAAACTTCTTTTTTAGTAAATTTAAAATGTTTCAATGAAAGAGGTTCTAAAGGAGGGGAAAGAAAAAAAGATCTGCATTTAAACAAATAATAATTTTTTTTAAGCATGGTTCAAGTAACAAAATGTTTTAAAAAAATATTTTCAAATAAAACAAATTGAAGCTGTATTTAACGTTGTTTCTTTGCGTTAATCAAGTCTTAACTAATTGATTGAAATTTCTTTTCTTTTTTTTTTTTTTTTCCGTTTTTCTTGCTTTATTCCGGTTTATAGATTTTTTTTCCTTTTTACAATTAATTTACCTATGTTTGAATAAATGTTTCAGAAACTTCGTTGAGTTATAATAAAACATAGCAAAAAAAAAAATTTTTTTTTTTCCTGATTTACTGAATCAGGTGACTATAGAATGAATAGACTGAAAAGAGAAGGGGGAGGGGGAAAGTCTAACCAATTTGGAAAAAAAAAAAAAAGAAGAAAAAAAAAAAAGACGCAGTTGAAACGAAATCTTATTTAACTTAAATTTGAGGAAATGAGTTGACGATAATAAGAGGAAACATGTAAATTTAATTGTTAGATATTGAGTTGAAGAAAAAAAAAGCGACTGAAAAGTAAGAAAGTAGGAAAAAAAGAGGAAATGTGTATGTTGATTTAATAGTTAGAAACTAAACGCGGTTAAAAACTAATCAAGTAGACAAGAACGAAGAAAAGTAGGAGGAAACATAAGTGATTTAATAGTTAGAAAAGGCATAGACAAAGGAAGAAAATACTTACAAAAATTAGAAGAGTCCCATGAAAATAACGAGGAAAAGAAAACTTATAAAAAAACAACTAGCATCTGAATAGAATGAAACAGAAGTGATCTTAGAAGAGACGAAACAGGAGACAAAAAAGTCATGAGTCAAAAGTTGAATTTTAAAAAAATCTACTATATGAGTAAAATTTAAGACAGTAGTAATCTAAAATCAAGAAAACCAAATTTTGGAAGGAAGAAAAAAAAAGAGGAAAAATAAGTTAACATTTGAAAAAACAAGCAAGCTTTAAAAAAAGTAAAATAAAAAAAGGCAGTTATTTTAAGTCAATAAAAATTAATCATAAAAAAAAACGAATAGGAATGCGTAAGTTGTCAACTAATCTTAAAACGGAAAATTTTTCTCAACTTGAAAATAGACATCACTATAGTGATGCCAATTTTCAAGTTGACGAATTAAGAAATACAGGCGCTCTGTTCATCAGTATGTTTATTATTCACAGGCGTTCCGTTTATTAGGGAGATTATTTCAATACACGAGTTGTAGGATCGAGATTCCAAAATGATTTTGGATAGGATCCGTGGAATTTACTTTTCGAAAAAATATTCGAAATTGTATTAGGTGCATAAAGTTTGAAAGTTGTTATTATGCATAAAATTTATAAATGTTAAACAATTATTCATTAAACACTCAGCCATTCGCGATATCACACTATTTTCCTATAGTTCCCTCTTGTCACATATCATACGATGTTACTGTGAATGACCGAAATTGGTGATTCTTTACTTGACACCGGTGAATATTGATAATCATAGTCGCTTTGGTAAATGTCCAAAATATATACCGGTATGCCCTACATCACTGTTTTTTAAAGATTCAGCGCCACTGCGCAGTATGTATTTAACAATCAATAGGAAATAAATATGTTTCTCCTAATCTATATCCTCTGCAGATACTAAAATATCGAATAAATGTAATAATATCGACGAATAAATTAACATAAAATCGGATATAACAAGTATTTCGTACATTCAGCAAAGCGAATATGTGATTGTTGACAATAACTGGTCAACAATCTCTTGATTTGGGTTATTCACGGTAACGATATCTTCTTCTTTGTCAGCGCAACAGCCCCTTGCAGCCTTGGCTGCCTCAACAGCTGACTATCGCCAGCGCCTCCTATCCATGGCAACTCCTTTCCAATTTCTAATCTTTAGTTCCAAGTCATTTTCGATGTCGTTGAACCATCTAGTACAGGGGTCTACCTCTGAAACGTGACCCCTCGGGGTTCAACAACAATAGTAAACAAACAAATACTTGCAGTGCAGAAACAAAGCACTAATCACTATGTTATAAATCATATATCAAATGAAATTTGAGAGCATAACAATAATAATGATTATTAAGACTTTATAGGACTTTGCATTTTGATGAAAAAAGATGTAAAAATAAAAATATTTACTCTGTAAACAAACTTCTTGTTAGACCCTTCCTCCTGCCCTTGTCACAAACAATCACATTTCCAGGAACACTTTAAAAGACTGGCATTTCTGAACAACCCCTTACAGCTTACAAAATTTTATATTACAGTGCGCTCCTTAATGTAAAAACCAGTAAATGAATAGACAGTTAATTTAAAATATAGCTGGATTTACTTCCGTTAAACGAAATAATTTTAAATCAAAAATTATTAAAAAGTTAAGAAATTCAAAGAACTCATTGGATAAATGGCGTATATACTGTTTGAGTTTGCTGCATGACCAATATGTGCAGAAACCATAAAAATGAAAGAATCCTACTAAATGTAAAGAACGCTAAAAATTAAAATTTATCATTTTCCACCTTTAGACGCAGAATTTTTATTAAAATATTTTTCGAACTTCTTTCTTTATTTTGTATTAATTTAGGTCAAAATAAATGAAAAAATAAATTATATTTAGCATTTCAATAATTATGGAATAGAGCATCAAACACCTGTGTCTTTTGTTTCTTTTTTCTTTGCGTTAAAGGTAAAATCTCTCAAACACGCCTCGCTTTCAAACAATAATTTTTCATATTTACCCTAATTTTGCAGATATTTAGATCTAAGAGAACAGTTATTCATCATAGGAATTTCTTTAATTTACAAAATCTTTTTCTTCTTCTTCATAAGCGCAACAGCCTTTCACAGGCCAAGGCTGACTCGCAGATTTTCCTCCATCTGGCCCTGTCCAGTGCGACGGCCCGCCATCGGTTGACTCCCAACAGCTTGAGGTCCTTTTCAACGTCGTCTATCCATCTTGTAGGGATTCCACTGTAGATCTGCCCCAAAATTCCTAAGTCGAAATCAGAAGGAGGATAATAAAGGGGTGAGTGTGAATAGAGGACCTGACATGAGCAATGGTCAACTGGAGGGGTTTTCTCGAGGTTACTTTATAATTTTGCTTGGCTTGTTTTCAAAGTAGCCAAGAACCTAAGAAGGTTTTTTACAGCAAAAATGGTTCACATAATTTTTGTTTTTGGCTCGTCACGAATTGCATGCTTACGAAGCATATTTCTTTTCTTTATTTTTCTGTTCACCTTGCGAATCTTGAAAATGTGGAAATTTCCTTCTAAATATATCAAGACATAAAAAAATTCCTACTTTTTTTTTTTATTTTTTATCTATAATGGTAAAGTAAACTGGAATTTTTTAAAGAAAAAACTTTTTTAATGAGATATTAATCATATTCCGGGTCTTTGTAATATTCTCTTATACTGTACCCATATACTGTATTCTCTTATACTGTATTTTTTTCTCTGTTGTGAAATTCTTTTTAAATATTAGCTAAGTATTTATGAAGAAATTTTGTTATATTCATTGGTTGTTATTATACTAGCGTTTATTCATTTTATTCAAATAATATTGTATTATTAATTTAGATTATCCTTATCTGATGCGATTAATTCTAATTAAAAAAATCTTTTATAAATTTATGCAACACGTGAAAACAAAAGTTCTTCCGAATGACTTTTTCGTAATTTATTTTACATAATAAGTAATAAGATTTTTTTTTAAAAAAGAAAAAACATCGTAAAATATAAAAACAATTTCGTAAATAAAAATTTTTTTAATTAAATAAATGTATTTACATCAAGAGAAACTAAAACCACAAATTTTTGATTAGAAAAAAAATTATCAATAACCCTTATGGCTAGAACGACAACATTGAAATTGTATAACAAAAATTTTTAAAATGAAATCCTTAAATGACAAATAAAGTGCGACTACTTGGCACCCTTGTCTTCTGAGTTGGATTCAGTCTAATTTAGTAATAAAAGACATAAGTTTTATTGCAAAGAATTCATTACCAAATATATTTCAATAAAGCATAACGATTAAAAATACAATTTTCTAAAAAGAAATAAATTATATAATTTGAAGGGAAAAAAAACGTATTGTTTGTGTTTGCAAATTGCAATTCATTGTAAAAAATGTTATAAAAGAGAAGAAAAAATTTTTTTTCTCTTAAAAACTAACGACTAATTTTGCTTATTTTTCTAGAATGAATAAATCTTAAATTGTGATAAAAAAGAAAGGTCACAACAATCAGGAAAGAAAAAAATGGAAAAAATAGTTTTTTTTTTATTGTTATACAAAGCTTTTTTATTTGGTTTTCAAATTATGTAAACTATACAGGCATTTCAAAAATGCTACTACATAAATTAACAACTACTTAACAAAACAAAAGTCTAAATCAGCAAGTTTGAAGTTTATTTCATGCATTTTACTGTTTCATTAAAGCTTATTTATTACCCATTATTTAGATACTTATTGTAAATTTAAAATTTTTTGTGTTAAGTTAAGCATTATATCATTTGCAAATATGAAATAAGTAAAATAATAGAAAATAATAAAGTAATCCTAAATATAATGAAATGTTTATAAACAATAAAATAGTTATACACAATAAGTTATAGTAAATTTAATATTATTTCATTATCAAATAGTAAGTTACAACGGTTATTTAATTTTCACAAATTAAATAACCCTTATTAACTTTTTAAAGTAAAAGTACTCAGTAATACGGATGAGAGATTAGGGCACTTGATCCAGAAATACTACACTACAAGGGCTGTACAACCTACGGCCCGCAGCACAATAAAAAAAAACTATTATAATATTTTTCGAAAAAAAAAATCTGAAATTGTGAGTTACGCAATTAAGTTTTTGAACGCGCCAAATTTAAATAAATGAAATTTTCCGATCGCTTTTTTCGGTGGTTATCACTTCGAATTTCCAAAATTTCAAATTCCCAACAATTTTAATACGACAGAATCATGATGCGTGAATTTCGAATTTTAAAAATAACTTTTATATTTGAGTCTATTTCACAGTTAATCCAAATGACTTTTCGATCGCTTTTTCGGAGGTTATTGTCGGAATTCCACGTGTTTCTTAAAACTCCGATCTTTTTATTGCGGTATTATAACGACTCGCGTTTTTTAAATCATGCAAATAGAAATCACCTTTGACATGCTTATTTATTTGTGTCAATTTTAATCCAAATCCATGATATTTTTCTATTGTTTATTTTTGGCACAGCGCATTTCCACATGGTTTTGAAAATACCGATATTTTTAATATGAATTAATAAGATACTCGCATCATTTAATGTGCGAATTTCCTCCTAAATCTGAGATATTTTTATTGTTGATTTAACAGTTGTTGTTAGGCTTTTCCACTGGATTTCGAAAATCCTGATAATTTTAATCCGGTATTAAAACGACTTGCGATATTCGAATCAGGTATTTTAATCATTAATTTTGACGTGCTTTATTTCTTCCGATTTCATCGTCCATCCATGTTATTTTTCATTCTTTTTCCTTTCTTTTTTTATGCAGTTGTTATTACTTATTTAATTTTTTTTTCTTTTCAAGTCTTGATTTTTTTAATACAGAAATATTATTATAAAAAGCAAAATTCAACAGTCAGTTTTAAACTAGTATTTATAATTTTAAGCTTTGTTTCTAATTTTCGATAGCTTTAAAAAGACATTAAAAAAGACAATTTTAAGATTTAATATACATAAAATCTCTTATAATTCACTAAATATCAATGTCCTAAGGTTAAAAATATATTGAACTTAATCCCAACTGAATGTTGAATGTATATCTATACATAATGTTTATGTATTTTTGGCGGCATATCAAAGCAAATATTTCATTTATTTTATGAATTACTTCATGAATATGTCATATTAAAAAGATTATTTTAACAAAAAGAGAAGAAAAAAAATTCTCAATTATATTCAAAATTAAAAACAAAAATGCCTGTTTTACTTACTTTGATTATAAAACATATTTTGCTTAAAAAATGTCTGTAAAAAATGTTTGTTTTTTTTTAAATTTTTTTTTATTACTTTTAATGTGTTTTTAATCTTACTTCTTAATAAATACGTCGAGACATTCTTTACATTTTATCAAAAATAGACGAAAAACAGGTACTTAATTTTTAATTGCTATAAACATATTATAAGGAATCTGTCTTTTAAAATATTTACTGAATGCAATATGAAGGAAAAAAGTGTTCTAACACTCTTTTTCTGAGAATCGTGAATACACAACTACTTTCATGTCAGATTTCAAATTAATTAGGATCAAATTTAAAAGAGAAAAAAAAAATAAAAAGGTCAAATTTATGTTCTAACTTTATTTAACCAAGCATCATAAAAAAATATAAAATATTAAAGTTTAACAAAGAACCAAAAATATTTTTGCAGAATATTGAAATGTATATTTACGAATATTAAATTATATATTCACGACAGAATCAAAAACTTTCTTTGGAGGCATATCAAGAGCAAAAGCAGCATTTATTTTATTATTATTTTTTAAATATTTTATATTTAAAAAAAATCTGTTGATAAAAAAGAAAACATCACTTATCTCAATAATATTTAAAATTATAAATGAATGAATCTGCACAAAAGAAAAGAGAAATTAGATTTTTATTAGGAATCGGTTTATAATCTTATTTTATTTTTTAATAAACTCTTTATTTTATTATACTCTTTATTTATTTACTTATGTTTATTTCTTTAAAAAATTACTGAAACTACATTCCTTGAAGTGAAAGAAATGTAAAAGCGATAGCTGATCTAACGTAGCAACCCCTTGAGAGACTGGGACAGGAATGAGGGAGTGTGGACTAAAGCTGTAATTATCCCCACAGGAGGTAATATGAGGGGTAGGATCTCAGGGCAGATATACTGGGACACCCTTGTAGGTGGTCGTCGGTCGTTACAAAATCAGTCATTGATTAATTTTTGAGTATGAATGCAAAAAAAAATTTGATTTTTTGTTTGTTTTTGAAATATGTTTTTTAGTACAAATATAATTTCGATAAACTAATACTAAAAGAGTACAATTAATATCAAAACAAAATGAACAAAACTTCTTTTAAAAAAAATGCTCTAAAAAGCAGCAGAATTTTCAAAAAAAGAGAGAATAAAAATAGAAATAAATGTAGAAAAGGAAAAAACAAAATTAAAAAACAAAATTAAAAATATGACCACTGAAGCCGACGTCTTCAGGGGGTACCGGCCCCAGTGGCCAAAAAACAAAACCTTTTCTATTGAGGAAGAAGGCAAAAGCCTAAAAACCTTCCTCAGTACCCCGAAGGTTTTGTTTAAAAGTCCAGGAGAAAAAATCAAGCAAGACATAAAACTAATACAGAAAAGAAACTCATACAACTCATCAAAAACTCAAATTATTCAGAAAATAAAAATCAACAGAAAATAAAAACTCACATAAACAAGGTCAGACAGCAAACTCTAAAGTAAACCAAATGAAAAGGAATCACTTAAACCAAAAGAAAAACAACGCCCTCTTTTAAAATGCGCAGAATGAAAAAAAGATAGATAGAAGTTGTCAAAGAAAATTTACGTCACATATTAATAGAATGCTTAACTGGGGCTGCTCAGTTAAGTCTTGAATTGCGCCCTGTTAAAAGAAATAAAAAAACTAATATTCTTCAATCATTTTCTTAGTTAACAAATTAACATTACAAAAATTATAAGGAAAATCATTATTACTCAAATTATTCACAGCCTCTTGAAAACTTTCAACATTATTGCAAATATTTTTAATCCTAACCAATTGTGAAAAAACTAAATTTTTAAAAATTTTATTACACAAATTAGTATAAAAGTTGCAGAAAAAAATAACTTTAAATTTAAAAGCCTTTCTTTTATCAAAAACACCAATTTTAATAATTTTGTCAACGATAACAATTTTAAAATCTAAATACTCAACATTAAAACAATCCTCATTAGTTTTCTTCAAAACCAAATCTCCAGGATAAATACTATAAATAAAATTATAATTATCACTATTAAACAAAATCAGGTCATCAATATATCTAAAAGCATTAAAATCATTATTTTCAAGAAATTTAGCTTCAAAAACATGCAAAAAAATATTAGCAAAAGCACCAGAAAAGGAATTACCTTGTGGAATTCCAATAATTTGTTTATAAAAATCTAAACCATTAAAAAGAACATTCTCAAAAAGATTAAACCTACACAAATCCAACCAATTAGACTTATCAATTTTCTCATTAATTAAATATTTATCAAAAATGTCATTACAGATATCAATAATCTTTTCGTGTGGTATACTTGTATACAAATTTTCAAAATCAAAAGTATTAATGTTGGATATTTCATTATTATTAATATAATCCAAAACATCAACATTACTTTCAATAATAATATTTTTTTCTTTTTTAATTTTAAGCAAAATAATTTTTAGAAAACTAAAAAACTTTTTACTAACATCAGAATTGTAACAATTAGTACCACACGCTATAAACCTAAATATAACAGGATTTTTATGAAATTTAACAATAGGAAATAAATATGGAAATTTAATCCTATTTAACCTAAATTTTAATTTTTTACTAAACGCAATAATTCTTTTTTCAACAACCTTCCTATCCACTTTTAATTTTAAATAAGTATTATTTGCGTTATATTCTCCAATAATCAAATTTTTAAAAAAATATTTACACATAATACAAAAATTATTAGAAGCTTTATCCACAACCGTAACAATAAATTTATCCTTAAGATTTTTAATTTTACTAGACAGATCATAATCAATAATGGTACCACTAGGAAAAGAACCAAAACTGGTATTAAATAAATTAAAATTAACCTTTTCAATAATTTTAGCCTTCCACTCTGAAAAACCTTCAACGGGCCAATGATATTTTCTGGAAATTTTTGCTATAAAAAAATCAAGATCTTTTTTAATGGACAAAATAAAATCTTTTTTATTCATTCTAAACCTTGTCCTAAATTTTGAACCTTTGCCTAAAATATTAATTAAATCTTCATTACCAACAATCTCCAAATTTCCGGTAATAATATGCCCATAATCATTATCAATATATTGTGAATATTCCTTTTCATTACAATAACAATCAAATTTAGAAATACATTTTAAATTTTGACTTAAAAAATTATAATTGCAGACCCTTTTCCTAAGTGTAGAAGAATACTTAAAAGCGACAGAAACATTAATATGCTTTAAAGGAAAAAAATCCGAAAGTTCATGTATAATCTGTGGCAATTTAGCATTTTCAAATTTTTTATCATGAAAATTAATCGTACAAAAAACCTTTTCAAAACTATAAACCTTATTAAAAAGCAAATCTGTCTTAGTAACCCCAAGTTTTGATTTAATTAAATCCAAAACAATAAATTTAACTAGTTCAGTATCATATTTAATTTTAGAACCAAAATTAATAAGAAAATTTTTAAGAACCTTATTTTTAAAACCAAAAATATATTTCCTAATATTGAAAATATTATTCAAATTAACAGGTAAATTGCAGAAATTCAAAAATTCATCAAAAGCAACAACATTACCTTTACCTTTCCCACTACCTCTTTTATTCCTATATTTTGAATTAAAAACCCCAGGAAAATCAAAAACTTTAAATCTGTCATAAATACAATAATCACCAGCATTAACAATACCTTCCCCATTAAACTTACTATTTAATCCATATGGAAAAAGAGTTTTAAGACTACTAATGTAAATATTTTCTAAATCAAGTCTATTATCTAAATTATCCATAAAATCCAAAATGAAAAGAGTAACGTTATCAAAATCATGAAATTGAAAATGTAAAATTTCATAATCAGTAGAACAATTATTATTATTAAAATTTTTAATAGCAGACCTGTGGGAATTAATCCGTTTGTGAAACTCAAGTCCTGTCTGACCAACATAACACAAATTACAACAATTGCATTGAATTAAATAAATAATATTAAAACTTTTACAAAAAAATACATTCGAAAAACTGTCAATCTGAGAATTATCTGCCAACGGACAAGTTTTACATTTTTTATTTTTGCATTTTTTAAACTTTTTAAATTTTTTTATATATTTTAATTTATTTAAACATAATACATGACTATTTGAGTTTTTGATGAGTTGTATGAGTTTCTTTTCTGTATTAGTTTTATGTCTTGCTTGATTTTTTCTCCTGGACTTTTAAACAAAACCTTCGGGGTACTGAGGAAGGTTTTTAGGCTTTTGCCTTCTTCCTCAATAGAAAAGGTTTTGTTTTTTGGCCACTGGGGCCGGTACCCCCTGAAGACGTCGGCTTCAGTGGTCATATTTTTAATTTTGTTTTTTCCTTTTCTACATTTATTTCTATTTTTATTCTCTCTTTTTTTGAAAATTCTGCTGCTTTTTAGCGCATTTTTTTAAAAGAAGTTTTGTTCATTTTGTTTTGATATTAATTGTACTCTTTTAGTATTGTAAATTTCAAATTTGGTTTTAGCTGCATTTTGCGCTTATTCTTATTTGAAAAGTTATTTTGATTAATTTTCTGGTTTTTGGTTTTTTCCAAAAAAATTTTAAAGCGTCTTAGGGGTTTTGTTGGATGTCTGGGTTTATATGTCTAATTATGTATTTTCCTTTTAGGTTTAATTTTTTTCAATGCAAAGTACAATTAATGAATATTTCATGGCGCATGGCTCGTCGCGCGCCCAAACAAGGAGCACTGAAGTTAATCTTGATTTAGGGATTACTTCGGACAAGAAAAGGTTTTGTTTTTTGGCCACTGGGGCCGGTACCCTGAAGACGTCGGCTTCAGTGGTCATATTTTTAATTTTGTTTTTTCCTTTTCTACATTTATTTCTATTTTTATTCGATAAACTAACAAATTTTTATAATTAAATATTAGACTGGTTTTATAATTAAAAAATACCAAAATATATTTTTCCTTGCAATTGAGGCGTAAAAAAATAAAATATAAAATTTTATTTATTTTTTTATTTTTTTATTTTTTTTTTTTTTTGAATTTATATTGTAGTACAAATATAACTCCTATAAACTAACAGATTTTTTTTAATTAAATATTAGACTGTCTTTTGTAGTTAAAAAATACCAAAACATATTTTTGCTTCTTGTAATTAAAGAAAAAAATCACATTTTCAAGTAAAAATCACATTTTTTGCAATTACTTAAATCTCGAGTATCAGGATGACATAGAGATCGATGGTCAAATCTCAGAAACCAAAAAGCGGTTCATGACACTAAACATTAGTTCAACGGACTTACGGTAAACATTAAGAAAATAAATTAAACTTGTCAATGTTATTAACACTACTTAACGTCTAAAAAAAAAAAAAAAATATAAAAAAAAAAATCCTTAGTCATACAAGATACGCAACATGAATACGAGATTAGCGTCGGTCATAACAATGGAAGATTCAAAAGAGTCGTTCATCGTAGAGAAAAAGATTTACAGCGACTAATTAAGCATAATAACACTGTTGGACAATGAATCCTTCCTATTTATTAACAGTCTGGAAGAAATGAATAGATTAACAAAAACACCGGAAAAAGAACATTATTTATAGGAAGTACAGATTATAGGTTGATAATCCTAATGACAAGGTTTTCTACAGAGTAAATATTGGCGAGATCAGCGGTTTCCAATTTTTTTTTTTTTTTTTTCGTCTATGGAACCCTAAATGATCTTATGACCCTCAGTTTGGTCAAGGTTGGCTTTATGCAATTTATAAAGAAAGTATTCAATGACAATTTCAAATGTATTTACCGACGAAAGGCTACTTTTACTTTGAAAGTATTTAAAAAAAAGAGGGGGGTAAAGCCATGTTCTAAACAGCAGAAGTACAATAACATAGCATGGCCTTCTTTTTCAGCTTAGAAGTAAAAATAAATCGGGTAGTAACCCAGAAGTATTACGAATTTTAAACCCTAGCGCCATCTGTACGGTTCTCCATCCATAAGAATAATTTCAAGATTTATACGCAAAGGCCTTTCGGGACCAGGTATCTAACTCTTCCGAAAAGAGGAAAAGTGTAAATAATGAGAGTAATATATAAAATAATTTTTATGCTTTAGAATGAGCTTACTACCCAATACAATTTTTAAATATAAACAAGTTAGCACTCAAGATTATCTTACTCTGTTCGGACTATCTAAACCCTCCATTTATACTTAAAACGAGTAATAGTAATAAAAAAAATACATTTCTTTTCAGGAAGACTTGAACGGGAAAAAGACACGCATACCAACCCCCTTTGCACACAAAAGAGAAGCCCTCATTTTCTAGGGGCGATAAGGTGAACTGAGAACTTTCTTGGCACTCTTCCCACTCCTATACACCCCAGGAAGAAAAAAAAAGGGAGGACGGATAATTTTATCCAAAATTAAGGACATCCGCTACAGAGTGTCTCAAGTAATTTAAGAAAAGTAGTGAAAGCGAAAAGGATGGTGTGAGAGTGGAAAAAAAGAGAATACTTTTTGTGCAAAGTAGGGCAAAAGTGGGAGGTGTTGAAGTGTTTAAGAAAAGGGAAAGTTCTATTTAATAACATGCAGGCACACTTGCTTTATAGGGAAACTTCTGGAAAATTAAATAAGGTAGGCATGAAACGATACACTGCGCGGAATGTGTTTTTGGAAAATGTTTTTTAACTTTCCTTTTTTTTTTTCCTTCGTATTTTTTTTTTTTTTTTTTCCTTCGAAGGAAGAGACCGTTTAAATTTCCAGCATGAACGCTTTGCACTTATAGGTGGTGACATTTTTATTCACGGGGCACATTTACACTCTTTAAAGCCGTTTTCTGATATTTTTTTTTCCCTCAAAGAAAATAAAAAACCTTAAGTTCTTAAAACTTGAAATGAACGTTTTATAGTTATACCATCCACTAGAAAGAACGGAAAAAAGCACTTTAGTTCATAGAAAAATTAAATATTTAAAAATCTAAAAATCGCCTAATTTACCAATGCCAAAAACAAAAATAAGAAAAATACTGTTAAATAAACAACAATTTTTTTTTTATAATCCAAAACAAAACATCACTGCAGTTTTTTTTTTTTTTCCCCAAATAAAAATTAGATTTTTTAACGATATATACATATTGTTATAATACAGATAGATATATATCGTTAGATACGAATATTGATTAGATTATATAAAATTAAATATATATTTCTTATAGTGAAAAATCTTTTATTGAATCATATTGTCTATTCTGGTCAAATAAATCTTGCCATTTTTCTGTTAGTAGGATGATTTCACGCACATGAAATTTTTTTGTTTTTAGCTGAAAACAAAATTGATCCAGGTGTTTCAGGCCCCCTTTAATTTTATTTCATAACCGTCCTTGAACAGCCGACCCAATTTTGGGTTTACGCTACTACTATTCAACTCCGTAGACTTGTAATTTTGAACCCAATCCAGAAGAAAAAAGAACTCCAGGATCAAATATAGGGAGAAATTTGTCTTCGTGGAGGACTTTTAGATGCAACTAACCCGCATTTGAGATACATGGAGAGGAAATCCACGAAAACCGACCACCGTTAAACTGACGGCAAAGGGACTCTAACCCATGATCCGTCTACCGCTGACGATATTTTACGTCCGCACTGTGGTCGGTGCAACCCAGGTGCTGAATTCGAATCTACCAGACATTGCTGAGATCGTACCCGTGTCACCTCATTGGGAGGCGAGTGCTTTATCATTTGAGACACCACGGCTCTACAGGATACCTTGAATAAAAAAAATCCCATCCTTTATTAGCCCGAACGATAATAATAATCAAGTAAATAAAATTTTTAAAAAATCGTTATTTAAAAAAATATTACCAATTTAGAGAAAACGTTTTACCTAGTTGAGAATCAGTAAAGTCTATGAGTACTTATAGGACTAGAAAAAATGCAACGTTTCCGTTACTTTTTAAACAGTAACACTAACACAAAACCGAAGCTTTCCTTCCTATTGACACTTTGCGCCATTCTCATACTTAGCACAAAGCTCCAGTTGCGAAACAATGATAAGTCACATTTTGTAAATGATAAAGGGTTATAAAGTACACACATATAAGTCTGTGGTTCACTAATACAAGAAAAACGTCTTCGTATAAATTTCAATACAGTTTTTCTTTTAATGCTTGACCTGACATTGCCCTACACTGAAAATAGTAAATAACACCTCAAATTTTCGAAGAAAAAAATTATTAAAATATAAAACAGCAACAAGTACCTGATTTTCCTTTTTAAACCCCCCCCCCTGCCAGATATGTGTCAATATTGAATAATCTTTTTTTCCTTTCTTTGATGAAAATCGAACCCTCCGAAAATTGAATATTTCTTTTTGGTATTATAATATTTGTAAACCAGTTTTATAAATAATTAAATATAACTATTTTTATGAATATTAGCTAGGATTACATTTCAATTAAGTATTACCAAGATTCAAATAACCAGGATTCAGATGCATATAACTAACATAAAATAACGCTTTTCCTAAAGCAGATATTTTTTCAAAGTCACAACCCCCTGACATTTTTTCCCCCAGTTTTAGTTACTTTAAGAAAGAACAATGCTTTGCCTGATAAGAACTCGCCGACGCTCATTCTGTATCCCATGGCTACGACACGAAAAATCAAGGATATCCAGCACGAAATTATGCGCCAATTATAACAGCCATCCGTAGCCAAAGTCACGCCACGGGCTGTTTACCTTCAGAACATAAACCTCAAATAGCACACCTTAACCTCTAAGCATTATGCAATTGATCGTTTCTATGCAAAGCTAGGAGCGATTTTATTTTGCAGAAAGGAAAAAAAAAATGATGGCATTACCATGTGAAAGATTCCCTCTCCTTTTTACGATATGAGTTCGACTTTTGTACTATGATACCCTAGAATACAAAAGCAATTTTATTGAAACCTTAAAGAGAAGCTTGAAGCTTAAATGACAGCATTAGCGAAAAATCTCGGGATGAGGCCATAGACAGCAGCATATAAGGTTTCGAAAATTTATGAGTTTTTTTTATTCTTTTAAGAGCATTCAATTTTTTTTTTTTTAAAAAAAACATGTCATCCTGTCATGTAAGTTGCTTACGAAAGTAGCTTTTATGAAATAAAGTAAAAGTTTATGAAAGAATTTCACGAGTTTAGTTCTTAAAATTGGTGTTTTAGTTTGTTTGAATATGAAGGAAGATTAAATCTGGTGTTTTTGTTACATATAAAATACAACAAAGCAGCAAAATAGTGTTCCGCGGAACCCTATGGTTCCATGAAGGGTCACAGGGGTTCTGAGAGTATGGAAATTTTTTCACCAGTTATGATTTCCGAAATCTGTAATTAAATTTATATTCAATTAATATTCAATTTTCTTTATTTAATATTACTGTATTGATTTAGCATTACTGTAAGATAATTCTTCAACATGAACAATTTTTGCACAAGGTTACAGTTTTCGAAAAATCGTAAAACACTCAGTTTTTCATCTATGTGGCGTAAATTGAGACAAGTCGCCAATGGGGTCTGAGCACAGAATGATTTCATATCATGCTTACCGGTTGCCATGACTCGGTGGTAGTCTTATAATAAAAACTCAACTTAAAACTGAAAATTTAAACTTATAAACTTAGCATTCAACTAATAATAATATTGAACTTCTAGGATAATACATACAACTATATTGAATAAAATTCCTTAAAAAAGGCCAGTATAAAACTTATTTTTATAAGTCATATTTTTCAACAATTCAAATTTTTTCAACACAACAGTAAACAAGCATTTTATAATAGAGCTACGGAATTTAAATTATTCGTGTAAATAATCGAGAACAGAAAACTAACGGCAAAATATAACATTTTATCTAAAATAATATACTTAAACATTTCTAAACATTTTTTGATATAATTAAAGCTTTAAGCAATCGTGCAACCTAAACCATGTACAGTACATAGAAGTCAAAATAATAAACTTAAGATTAAAAAAAAATAATTGTCATTTAAAAATGAGCTCTGTTTCTGTAATATGCAAAAACGTTGTTTTAAATACAACACATCGCAGGGAAAATTAAATATGCTAGGGAAGATAAAATTTGAATAAAAAAAAAACCTGAAAAAGCAATTACAGGAAATTAAGTTGAGGGAAATAATTTTAAAAGAGGGGCAAAAAAACTGTGAGAATCGAAATTAAAAATCAAACTGTCAGTGGCAATTCTCTCTTTTCAAGACAAACAGAGGAGAAAAAATTATGAAGCGTTCTAATTAAATTCTGTTCTTCCTTCAGTAATAAGGGAAAAAATAGTAAAATAAAATATTACATAAAAAGAGTGAGGAATTCAATTTTCTATAGAGAATTTCTAATTATCAACAACTTGCACGTAAAATCTAAACATCATCCAATATGTCCATATAAATATGTAGTGTATCGAAAAAGTAATGGAATCTTTCTCAAGATGTATTTCAAGAAATACACAAGAGATTCAAAAATACGCATAACTATAAAAATACAAATTGAATCAGAAAAAAAAATGAGAATTTAATATTTTACAAAAACTTATCGATAGATATGAAACACAATCTAATATCCCTTTCTCATCCCTGAGAGAGGGAGGTGCAAAAATATAAGAGCCTCTATTTTTATTGCAGATTTGAATTTTCCAGAAAAAATATTCCAGTCCATCGTTCAGATATTTTCATTTTCGTTCATAGGTGGCACTGAGATCGCAACATAAAAATTAGATTTAATTCGTTTAAAATGGAGAGAAATACAAATCATGGATTGTCCGTGAATGATGTCGCGCTTGGGGAAAAGGAAGGGTGTTTATGAAATTGTGACAGTGTGTGATATAGGGGAAAAAAGTATAACAAGAAGTGCGAAAAACCCCTTTTTGGATAAAATAAAAACATTTAAAATCTAAATTTGAAAATTTTTAATATTACTTGATTTAATATTTTTTTTTATCAAAATACGCACACATCTAAACATTATTTTTAACCTCAATAATGTATTTAAAAAAATGTAGTTACAGTTTAAAACTTAAGTTTGAAATAGAATCAAAAACATTCGTTTTGCTTCTGAACTGTTAATATATGTTTAAATAGTATAGTGTGACATGTAATAGGTGGTGGGGTATGGTGATGGGTGTAAATTTATGACACGGGGAAGGAGAATTCAAAAATACCTGGGGGGGGGCAATAATAATAATGTCAACGTCATTTATGAACGACTCCTCAGATCAAAAAACGATTATAACTTAATTGAATTTTAATCGAAGAACGGATTGATATTGTTACGAATTTGCTAAAGTGTGCATAATTTTGTGAATATTATTTTGTTATTAGGCTAAATATCTCAGACTATTCCTAACCGTTTAATTAAACAATTTGGAAGAAAGTCATAAATTAATAACGAGAAAATAACGCCTAATGTATCTCTTAGGAAAGACTCGATTTGGCTACATTTCTGCAGTCTTTGGCGATACTCTTGGCGACAAAATGATACTTATGGACAGAGTATTAAAGCGATAAGGTCAACATTTATGGAGTTCAATATCTCCACAGTCAGACCGATAAACGCTGGTGTTCCACAAGGGTCAATTTTGGGCCCGTCTCTATACCTAATTTACTCCGCTGATTTTCCCAATATCAGTTTGCAAAACAATATTAGCACTGCCTTTTACGCCGACGACACGGCCATTCTGAGCAGGTCACTTAACCCAAACAAAGACATAAAAAACCTTAGACATACCATCCCCGTTATTGAAAATTGGTGTGCAAAGTGGAAAATCTCCATTAACGCTAATAAATCCTCACTCCTCATTATGAGGAAGTCTCAAAAGAAAAAGATCAAAAACAGCAACATTCTTCTCTTTAATGAAGCAATCCCTATCGTGAATAAGGCCACATATCTTGGGCTGACCCTCACGCATAACCTGAAGTGGAACGCACATATAGCAAATGTCACTGCAAAGGCCGAGGGAGCATTTTTTGCACTGAAGCCTATCCTAAACCACTCCTCTAAACTAGCTCTAAAGACAAAAAGAACTCTTTTCCTCCAATGTATTAGGCCAATCCTAAGTTATGCTGCCCCTGCCTGGATGGAGTGCTCTCACTAACTCCCAAAAGTGCAAACTTGAGACGGCTCAAAACAAAATGCTAAGGCGAATTACGGGTGCTCCCCGAAGGCTCAGAATGAGCGACATCAGAAAAGATCTGAAAGTAGATTCATTTGAAGAGCATACAGTCAAACTTTGTATCTCCTTCTTCAACGAAGCACGTAAATGCACTACGTGTAATTACAACCAAATTTTCGACTTCGAGCTCATTAGGGACAACAGCCTTTACAGCCCGGCAACCGTGTTATATCTCTCTGACGCAGTTTTATCCAAAAGATTTAACTAGTAACTATCCTATCCTAACCCACTTCCTATAATCAAAGTCACTACCTGTGCACCAATGAAGCCCGCAAGGGGGGAGGCGAGGCAGGTAGGCGACAGAGATCACCTCTTGTAAATAGCTTGCATATAATTGCAAATATCCTTTATTATTATTTTATTTTTACTGTATTTTTACTGTATTTCACCATATATGCCCTACCCACTTGCTTGATTTACACTATTACACCTCAAGAATCATGTTGAAAGTTCAGAGGTTGGATCACCAGGCCTTTATAAATAAGAGTGTATTTGTGCTACTGCAATTATGTCTAAGTTTTCATTCAGAAGAATGAGACGAAATGTCCATCTTTAGCAGTGTTGCCAGATGCTGATAACCGTTCACCCCCAGATGGTGTTGTAAAATCCCCTAAAAATTTGGAGAAAAAAAACCAAAATTTTTAACTTAATGTATAAGTATTAAAAAATAGTACTAAGGTTAAATAATATAAACAAAGCGTTGCTTTAATACTTTTTTATTTATTATTATCAACAAATTAATCTTTTTTACATTTCAATCGTTACATTATCTTCCATTTCTACTAAACTATTTAAGACATTTTTTTCAATACTTTTTGACTTGCACATTTTTTCATAAATATTTTATTATCAACGATAAAGTCTTTTTAAAATTTTAATTCTAAAATTATGCTTAAATTTTTGATAAAATATCCAACATAGTTCCGTCAATAGGTACTTTCTGATCTGTATATGTTTTCGCTGTTAAACATTTTTAACATAGAAGTAGGTACAGAATTACTTTTAAACTGCTTTTCGTGCTCCCAATCTTTCTTGTATTTTTGTACGTACTTTTTTTCTTTATCCCTCGGCATTATTTTTAAACCATGCAAATTAAAAATTTTAAATAATTTGAATTCAAATTCTCCAAACGTACAGGTTGATAACTTACTACATTCAACAAAGGGGTTGAGTTCTAAAATTAAATCTTAATCTTTCTGTTTTGCTTTAACATATTGATTTTCATATTACCATCTCACACATTCAGTTATGGAATTTGATATTAGAACGTAACTAAAATGAAACTAGTAAAATTCACAAATAACCCTAAAACTGACCCCTAAAAACAAATTCCCCTAAAATACCCGCTGAAGATAAAAAAAAAAAAAAAAAAAATCCCCCTAAATTTAGGGGGGAAACCCCTAATCTGGCAACACTGATCTTTAGCCTAAAGCACATGACGTAATCGGCGGATGAAATATGCATATATCAAAATAAAACTGTTAAAGAAACTTACAATGCCACCTGCCGAAATTTTTTTTATAAGTTAAACCGAGAACTTACGGATAAAAAATTAATACTCTGACAAAAATTTACAGAAATATTTTATTTTAGCCTTGACTATCTTTTTACTGTAAATTTTCAAAATTCGTCATTCTAATTAAGAACAACTTACATCTATCTATACGTTAAAATTTTCAAATCGAATTAAACTCTGAGCCGTGACGGGTTAGGGGGGAGCCTTCGCCTTCCAATGAGGTGAACCGGGTTCGAATCCCGGCGATGGCCCGGTCGATACGAATTCCGCATCCGGCTTGCACCGAGCACAGTGCTGACGTGAAACATTCCCAGTGGTAGACGGATCACTGGTTAGAGTCCCCTTTCCGTCAGGCAAACCGCGGGAGGTTCTCGTGGTCTAACGCAATTGCGGGTTAGTTCCATCAAAGAGTCCTCTACGAAGGAAAATTTCTCCTAACACTTGATCATGGAGTTCCCTTGGCTTCTAGATTGGGTTCCAAAATTACAAGGCTACATAGTTGAACATTAGTAGTCGTAAACCCAAAAATTGGGTCGGCTGTTCAACGACGGTTATAAAATAAAATATATAATTCAATTAATAGTATAACGAAGTTCAAAGAATGAAGAGCTTTAATGACAAATTAAAATCTTAGTGGAATCATTGATTTTTTTTTTTTTTTTTTAGAAGGCTATTCACTCGTTAAGTTTAACACTATTTTGCAATGTAAAAAAAAAAAAAAAAAAAAAAAAAAAAAAAAAAAAAAAAAAACACTTACATACCAAACAAGTTATAAGCCCATAGAATAATTTTTCTTACCTAAATAGAAAGAAAAACAAATTTAGCCATTTTCTCAAATTTTAAAAATCATTATAATATATAAATTATTATAATATATATTTAATTATATCGATATCAAATCACTCACCACATCAAATTTAAATCTCCAATAAAAAAAAAATATTGAATAATTGTTTTCTAATAATAATTAAATATTTTTAGACACATTGCCCTCGATTATCACATTGATAGTAGATAAAACAAAAAGCACAAGTCACGGAAGAAAAACGCGCAAAATATCTTTTGATATTATACTAAGTAGCTACTATAATCGGACACTAACTTCATTCGGAGTATTGGCATTGATGATTGTAATTATTAAAGTACCGCCACGTGCTATTGGGACCTCATTTTCCAAATTGCGGATTCCCCTCCCCCACAAAAAATAATAAAGAATCGATATCTATCAAAATAGAGATAAATTCATTCAGAGAATGTACGATTCTGTGTCTGATTCGTAAGTTCATCTGCAATTAATTAGCATATTTGAGATTAATGAATCATTAAGATTAGCATGCCATTTGTGAAATTAGCATGCCATGGACATGGACGCCGGCACACAGCTCTGCACCTATGCCCCCGGAGGGGGCATCTATCAGAAAGAAATACTGTGGCCAGGAAAACAGAGAGTTCCAACTGCGACATACCAAGCTTCCCCCGTTGAGTCCCTAATCACGAGCCCACCCTATCATCTGCATCGTTGCCAGAGCTAGGCCCAAGATCTGCCCTCATCTCCCGTCAGGATCCTTAAAATTATTATTTAATTAAAACTACAATTAATTAGAGAAACAGATATTATCAAACATTGTGTGACTATAATAGAATGTTGATTATTGACATTTAAGACCCATGGGAGCTGAGCGTCAAAAATAGTGACTATACAGAAGAAGCGTGGTTAAATGTAACATATCATGAAAATACGTCTTGATAAACAAATACATTGCATGAGATAATGTAGGAAAAACACTAATATGTTGCAGAAAATATGGGGAGTGGGGAAATTATATACACGGGGATTTATATTTGAGGCACAATTAACATTTGTGGAATTGTTAGTATATATATACATGGTTATTCAATAACGGTTGTCAAAAATGATTCCATCAAAATGTTGTAGAGGTTGTGCATAAGCACATAAGCTTGATGTTAACTGATGGTAGACTATAAAATCGGGTTATGACAGTTTGTTCATGTAGATGCATTCAATTAAATATAGTTTGCTAGTAGATATATACATAAAAAGCAATAGGGCATTATATAAACATTTCATTTAAAGTTTACATAATTTAATACAAGTGGTAATAATTTCATACACTGTATGAACCGAAACTATGCTTGAGCTTACTGTTATAATCATGACATGAAAATTTAAAACAAATTTATGTTAAGAAATTAGAAAGAATATGGGTTGATTAATATGTAAACCTGGGTAGCATAAGGTTTTAACACTATGGTAATGGATAACATTGCAGGGGAATGTATTTTAATATTGATTATTAGTCGGATAGTAGTAAATTTTAACTTGGCGTTAGAAATTGTTCATAATTTTGTATGAAGTTAATTAAGTTAATTAG
>OX421977.1:18502899-18510399 GCA_949128135.1 Parasteatoda lunata
TTTGAGCTTAAAATATTCCATAAGTCTTCTTCCGAAATAAATAAATAAATAATATACAAAAATAAATAAATTATAACATATTGAGTTTCAAAAATTTTGAAATTTAGTTTTGTCACCTATATGTTAAAGATTTTTCTTAATAGTAAATATTGCATCCACTGTATTTATTTTCGAATAAGTATACAAATCATTTTAAATAAATTTTCAAAAAAAAGTTCTTTCATATTGGTGAATTATGTATAATAAGGGGAGAAGGCATTTCAGTGACCAAGTAATTTAAATAAAAGTTGGTCTAGCGAATATTTCTGAAGAGGGAAAATGTATAATCTAAAAGCAATTTGCAATATTTTATTTCAAAGATAAAACTTCGAAAATATCTTTTTCTTTCATATAGAGCCTAAAGGCATTGGAATGACTTCCCAGATTTACTAGAGTTTGTGAAGAAGGTTCTAGTAAAGTTGAATGTGATACGAAATGAAAAGAGAAAAAAAGGCGTTCATGTGAATGTGGACGCCAAATGCAAAATTCGAGATATCTAGATTTATGGCTAACAGCTTGGTGTTCCCTTTGAGGAATAAGTTTTTTTTTCCCCCCTTTCTTTAGGAAGTAAAGGAGTGAGGGAGAATACCGACACCTGGATCTCAAAACTGAAATTTCAGAAGGAAAAAAAAAACTAACCATCTAAAAGACCACAAAGCATAAATAAAAGCAAAAGAAAAATGAGAAAGAAAAAAAATGGCGAAAAAGAAACAAAACAGCAAACGATTTTAAAAATAGAAAAGATAGTCTTGAGAATGAGAGAGGGAAAAGAAAGATGCTATGGAATAAGGTATTGGGATCTCAAAAAAGAAAAGAAAAAAAAAAAAAAACATTCAGTGAGGTAGGGTTAACTTTCTTCTTAGTTCTTTTCTTTTTGTTCTTTTGGAATTCGCTTTCCTCTCAATCCAGCAGTAGCAACGGGGTCAGGAATAGAAGGAGCGACTTGCGCTGGTAAAAAATGTTTCTATGGGCCATGGATTGACTTTAGCAGACGTATTTAATGCGCGTAAGTGCAATATGAGATAATACCTTGGTTAAGGGGATAATACATTGACATTCATAGTTCTTCAATGTACATGATAAAAAATAAATGGAGTTACTGTAAGTGACTCAGGTAACGCTTACTTGAGTCAGAAATGCTTTAAAACATTTAATTTAGAATCAATTGCATTAACTTCAGCTTCGAACCACTAAGATATTTTTTAATACAACGCCTTGTAAAAGGAACAGGTATTTGCATTTTTTTTTTACAAATATAAAACCTTATTTTCGCATATAATGCAAACAATGGGCCTACGGTAAATATTCAGAAAATTATGAACAGATTTTTCAAAAATTCACAAAAACAGAGGCTTTAACAAAGCGTGAAAAGACCACTAGTTTACCCGATTTTTTACAAAATCACACTAGAACAATATTTTCACAATTATAGGAAAGTTTAAATAGTTTTTTTTTTTTTTCTCACAACTTCACAAGGCCGGGATAGAGTGGTTAACAGGGTACTGGTCTCGAATTCAATCGGCCGATGGCTAACCGTAAAGTAAATGGTGACTGGTGCACGTTAAATCTGTCGGGTCACAAAGTCTTCCATGTTCCTATAAGAAATTATACCTCTGGGGAAATTGAATTGGAAATTGATCGTTCTCTGGTTCAGGTCAAAATTACGATTTGTGAATTTCTTCAAGGGATTTGACTCTCAAAGTATAGGGGGTAGCCGCAATCTGGGAAATATGGTCTCAGTACTCTGATCAGGAGAGCTTCACAAATTTGGACCCTTTATGTTAATTTTACTTTTCGCGAATTACATCATATCTCGAAAAATATTTTTTAAGCGAATTAAAAAGAAAATTTGCACACAATTATAAAATCAGTTCATCCACATGCAAAAAATAACTTTTATTAAGTATAATATGTTCTTCATTACTTTATTAAATGATAGTTGCAAAACGGTTGAATTTTAAGATATGCAATTTTTTACGTCATTTTGAAGAATGGGATTTTTCGTTACAAAATACAAAATTTGAGCAAATTCGGTCGAATAGTTCCTGAGAAATCAAATTTTGAAGAAGCCGTATTTTTTTTAAAAATTCGATTTCTCAGGAACTATTCTACCGATTTCGCTCAAATTTTGTATTTTGTCATATAACATTAAATTCTTTCAAATCATTTAAAAAATTGTATACCACACAATGCAAAGTGTCTTTAACTATTATGAAATAAAATAGAAATTTACTGAAAGTTATATTTTGCATGCAACTACAGGGGTCTGTTAAGAAGAAATTTGGATCCTTTAACACGGGGGTTTGTTTAGAAGAAATTTGGGTCTGTTAACGGACCCTTCACAAAATATTTTAACTTAAAAACGGACCCTTCACAAAATAATTTATCTTTTAATCGGACCCTTCACAAATTTGTTTATCTTCATTATTGTTTTGTTAATCGAATAAACCCTTCCCAGGAAAAGGGAGGGGGAAGAAAGACAAATGTAAACGAACTAAGTTTTGTCTTCCGCAGACACTTCCTTTATTCGTCCGAAATGAATATTCTGTGCTGAGCAGTATAGGCTAAATTCCAAATATCTGTATGTTGCATCTCTAATTTAGTAGCAGCAATTGCTCTTTATTTTTTAAAATTCAATATTTTTTTTAATTAGAATTTTACAGTGTTGAGCATAATCTTGTATCTCTTTAAAATTTAAAAACTCATTGAAAAAGTTTTTTGCAGTAACAGGAACCCTATTTGCACAAATTCACAAAAGTAGGACCCTGGTTTAAATAATGTGACTTACGTTTATTTTATATTCACAAATTACGATTAATTTTTTTCACAATTTTACAAAAACGGACAATTTTTTCTTTCTGTTTAAAAATTTTCACGAGATATGGGAAAACACGCAAAAAATAAAATTAACATTAAGGGATCCAAACTTAGAACCGTTCTCCTGACCAAACTATTGGGACCCTATTTCCCAGATTAGGGCAATCCCCTACATATTGATGATCAGAAATCCCAAACCATCAAAAAAAAAAAAAAAAAGGCATGTTTATTCAGAGAAGGTACGTTTTTGGGTCTGATTTCGAAATTTAAAATATCATCTGCACTAATTAATTAGCATATTTGGGTCACCCCCGCAAATCATTAAGATTCAAGAACTTGAAAATCCGATCATTAGATCAACAGTTATTCAGGGTAGTACTTTCAGGTACCACCCTGAATAACAGGTCCGTACTTTTTAAAACATCATTTGTAAAAATAACAAAATAAATGAAAAAAAAAAATAACGAAAGAAAGACTAAAGAATAACTGAAGAATCATGTAAGAATTTTATAAAAACTTACGTTTATTTCAGCATATAATTACATTTTAAGCAAACAGAAAACAAAGCGAAAAAATTTTATAAGAAATACAAAAAAATAAAATGAAACATTATTCATTACTGTTTCATTTTATTTCATAAAATGAAATAAAATGAAACAGTAATGAACTTTGCTGATAAAGCTATTTTAAAAACAATCGATAACTAAATTATTTTCTACTCAATATAAAAAAAAAGTTACATTTTATTAAAAAAAGAAACTTAATTTTTAAAAAAAAAACTAATAACTTCAACACGATTCCGATTTAAATTGAAAAAATACTATCTTTTTGCTGGCATAATAAAATACGTTAACAATCATAAAATAACAATAACAAGGCTTCAATAAACAAGCAAAAGCAATAATAATCAAAAAGTACATATGAAAAATTAAAACAAAAGATACAAAAAAAAATCTTCGGCAATTCGTCACGAAGAATAAAATTTTAAAAGTAATTAAAAAAATGTTCTTTATTAAGGTAAAAAATTAATTAAAAATATTTCAATTTCAAATCAAACTACGTTGTTCGCGCGTTTGCAGAAGAATAAATTAATAAAACATGCACGCCTTCCTATCTTAAGAAAGATTCCTTAGAGATATATTTAGATCTTCGGATTATTTCAAAAATAAATAAAAATTAAAATATATTGCAAGTTTTTTATTGCATTTATTCACGAAAGGGGGGGGGGGGGAAATGCCGCTTTTAGAGAAAACACAAGGGAGATACGAATTAAATTCTAAAATCAGTAAAAAGAAAAAGAATAGCGCCATTTTTATTCTTGCGCTCGCAAACGAACAACATATTTTAATTATAAAAGTATCTACAATTTCATGTCTTTTGCTCTCTTACAGGAGGAGGCTAATTAAAATTTGAATTATTTCGCGTTTATACGATGAAATTCCTAAAAGCATTTGCAGACATTAATAAATATTTAAATGAATTTAGTCTCGAAACTAACTTGAACGTTGGAGGTCATAGGGATTGTTGAAATTCAAGACGGCCGTCTGAGGCTATGAATATATAGAAGTCCGTTTGATGTTCAATGTAATAGTTAGGAGTAGTTAACTAATGGCTGTTTTCAAAAACTACAAGTCTTATGTCAACAATTAAGCTTTGGGCAAACTCTCATTATAATTATTTCCATATAACTACGTTTACAATAAACAAACAGACTTTTTACTATTGCATGTCATGTATTATGTTTATAGCTTTATTATAACATATTGTTTGCATAAAAATATATTTTAGGAGTGATTTAACTTAATCTTTAAAAATAGTGCTTTTAGAGTTATCAAATATTTTTTTCAAAAGTATTAATTTATTGTAATTAAAAAAATAATAATAATTCTGGCTTCAGAAAGAAATCTCCAGCATTTTTTTTAAACACATTTTTTTCAGATTACTTTTCTTTATAATTGAAAAGAAAAATGGAGATAAATACTGGATGCAATATTTGGGGAACTATTACAACTCGTTTGTCATCGAGCTCTAAGCTTCTATTAAGGCTGCTTTTCAAAGGCTCTATCGGCACATAAAATAAAACTTTTTTGCGAAAAATGCTATTTCTTATTATTTTGCTATTTTCTTAACTACTTCACGTTTGCAGTTATTCGAGTTTCATGTCAAGTTAAATCTTTTTTTTAGCCAACGCCTTCTATGCTAATAATGAAAATGGCGCAGAACATGTATGTCAACCACAGTTCTGCTAAAATTAAAAACGTTTTTATCTAATTTTTTAATACATAAAAAGTTAATTCAACGCAGCATGATCTAGACTCGTAAAAATTTGCACTAATTATGAATTATACATTGATTTCCTCAATTCTCCCCAAGACGGAAAAATCTCGCTAATTGGTTACTTGCAGCTCGAGAAGAAGACAACCACTGATACACAGACACGTGACCTATGACCTCAGCGCCAGCTAAACGTTTATAAACAAGATGGAGTGTTAAAGTCGAGCTACGCTTCTCCACATAAGTTAGAATGTTAATTAATGTGACGTTAATTAAATACAACACCGTATCGCACATCGAATTTGTTTAAATATAATTATTTCTCGTCTACTTTTTTTACTTAACTTAGATTTTTTTTAAGTATTTTATTGTAACCAGGACATATTTTTGTTTTGGATACCTATCAATTTCGATGTATAATTTAGTTTGTTTATGTTCTACATGACTTGTGCCTGTCTTTGTGCTAAGTAAGAAATATATAGTGAAAGAATTGATATTTTGTGAAAGAATATAGAATGCATCGCTTAAAAGAATTGATACTTGAGAAGCTTGGCTTACTCGCAATAGAATGAAAAGAACAGTCGCCAACGTAAACAAATGCCACGTTTCAACAACCAATCAGGATCAAAATACCAACCGTCTGTTACTTGCAGGCATCCATTGGGTTCTTGCAATTCAAGAAGAAGTGAAGTGATTATGACAAACCATGTGATTTAAATCAGATTTGATTGGATACCTGTAAATGATGCCACGCGTGTGAGTCGAACCTGATTGGTATATAAATCGGCAAATGCCCCGATTTATCTACGAAGACGTCTATTTCAGGTCGATGACGTCTATTCAAATAGATGGCTTTCAAAAACGCTTGATAAGTTTTGAAATCATATAATTATAGCTTGGAAAAAAGTGCAAAGCTCTTTTGACAATTGCTTTTTTTTTTCCTTTAGCTAGTCGAAAAGGAGTTGATAAGTTAGGCCAGTAGCTTCAGAAAACTAGTGAAATTGCGCATTTTCTTCAGTCACAGAGCGCCAAGCAGAGATTTCAGTTCTAGCTAGGAAATTTTTATTCACAATAATTTCCCATAAGCGATAAATTCTGCTTGCAGCTATCAGCAAACGATTTAATAGCATTGCTATCCAACCCAGACCTCCAGTAGAGACTAAAATGTTCTATCTAGTTGAAAATCGGTTGAAATTTCGACATCATTCCAACCTCAAACAAACGAAAGCTAGTAAATATAAACCTGAAAAACTTCGCAACTATCAACACATGAAGTCAAATATGGCGATAGCAAAGAACGAATACGGTAACATGGAAATATGAAGACTTAAGAAGTTTTTAAGCATTTATGCCAGGCCTCGAAAAACCGCCCGTCCTCGGTGGTCAAAAATTACCTGCGGACAACGAATTTCTCGAATCCGACGTCCGCGCGGACGGCCATCTTCCCGTTAAAGTTCGTGATACTTTTCAATTTTTGTTATCTTACAAGAGTCTATCGCCTCACTTCTATAATGACCCTCTAATCTAAAAATACAGCAACATACTGCGCTTGGTGGAATTGATGTTTTCTCTGTCTGGGAGTACTACAGCGGTTGAAAGGAGCTTTTCAGTAAATGAACTTACAAAAAAACACATTACGTAATGGTCTTAACAAGAAGCGTTAAATGCAATTATGAACATCTACCTAAATGGAAAACCCCTTTCAGATTTCTGAGCAGAAACCTCTGTAAATCATTGGATTGATTGTGGAACTGGGAAAAGTCATATTTGATTCATTTAAAAAACGCCGTACCCTCGGATAAATTGACATTACAGATAACTTGACCTTTGTCATTTAAATTATTTCATATAAGAAATAAATTATTTCATAAAATAAATACTAGGTTACTATTAGTAACCTAGTATTTCTTTTATTACTGTATAATTTAATCCTAGTATTTGTAATCCTAGTAACTACTAATTCATTGTGCAATTTATATGATAAATGTTTGTAATAAATAAGAGAAAAAATATTTTTATTTATTTAGAAGTGACGGGTTAGTTTCAAAGGAGGACGGGTGCATTGTTGGACAAGCCGTCCTCAGGGACGGTTAAAATTTCCGAGTTTTTTCGAGCCCTGATTTATGCTTCCAATAAAACGTAAAGAAGGTCCTGAACAGAGAGGGCAATACACTTAACAATTTGACGCGGAATTTTTATTATACATATTTTTCACACTTTTTTCAATATTTTGTATTACTTAGAATCAAAATAAATAAAAAATATTATATTATTTACAATTTAAATTATTTATGGTTACAAAATACAACATGAAACACCAGCATCTTTAAAGTAAAATCTTCCAAATACGGATCACTTACAAAAAAATTT